>CAKAOH010021636.1:0-19835 GCA_916701665.1 Sebastiscus tertius | reverse complement strand
CTAATGGGGATCCTTTTTAAATTAAATTAATAAATTAGCAATGTCTAGCAAGATTGACAGTTGTCATAGAATAGAATAGAATAGAATAGAATAGAAAGCTTTATTGTCATTGTATTAAATACAACGAGATTCACAGTTGCCACTTCTGGTCAGTGCTTTAAAACAAATACTTGACAAGACTAAACGAGGTAGATAAAACATATAACAGGTAAAACACACACAGTTATAAAGCAAATAAAACAGGTAAAGTAGATGTAATAAAGAAATATAAATATAAGTGTTACACTAGAAGTATAAAATATAAAAATAGATGTAATGTAAACAGAGGTAATTGCACTTGGAAAATAGGTAGGGTAGATGTAATAAATAAAATGTAAACAAAGGTAGTTGCACTTGAGGTGTATATTGCATCAAGGATATATAGCATAGATATATGTAGCACTATCAAGGCTGTGATAAAGATTTAGTTTTTCTAACATGTCATATTTATCAGTATTAACATTACATTGGTAATAAGAATATGGGGTTTATATCCAACCGGAAGTCACATTATCAGAGAGCACAGCAAACCGTTAGCTAAAAGCTCATTTAAAAAAAGAATCCCAACGTCTTTTTAACGGTCAACCGTTAAGATTTAAGAGAGGATATAACGCTCAACATGAGAGGAAATAGTTATTAAAATAAGACTTAACCGGCTGCTTTGAGGGTTTCTTGTGTTAGTAGGTGTCTTAATGCGCAGTTAGAAGCATTAAGTGGGTGAAGTTAGCTTCCCTCTGTGTTTTCTTGTAGCTCATCAGATGTAGTTAGTTTAATACTCACAGCGTGTGACCGCAGACGTTCACCATCAGCTTCAGCGACGGGTTCCTGTATTTGGTGGTTTTGCATCTTGGACAGCCCTGGTCGTCCATTTCTGTCTGTGCAACACAATATATATAAAGTAAAAGCTTGAGAGCAGTGTGTCAACAGCTAGGAGCTCTCCTTTCACTTTCCCCTGGCTGTGCTACACAGAATGCGGTCCGACGGGAAACGCCATTGATAAGAGTTAAAGGTCCCATATTGTAAAAAAGTGAGATTTTCAGGTCTTTTATATTATAAAGCAGGTTTAAGTGCTATATAAATACTGTTAAACTATCAAAACGATCAATATACGGAGAAATGCACACAGCCCGTATTTAGAAATAGGGTGTTTGAAACAAGTTAGTTAGGATTTCTGTCCATTTGTGATGTCACAAATCTACAATATTTAGACCATTACACGGTTTTAAACGTAAACATTCTAAATGTGTCCCAGTTTATTTTTCTGTTGCAGTGAATGTAAATAACATCAGCTGACAGGAAGTAAACATGGCCCCTAGCAATGCAATTCCTTTGTAATTCCATTGAAATGCACTAAAACGGAGCGTTTCAGACAGAGGGTAAATACAAGTATATATTTAGGCAGACAGTATGAGGAAAATAAAGGTTTTTTTAACATTACAGCATGTAAACATGTTCTAGTAGAAACACAAAATACAAAATACAAGTATGAATCTGAAAATTAGCACAATATGGGACCTTTAAGTTCCTATTTAATGATCACCTCTAACAGCAGCGGTGGTCACACTGTGGTGCAGGCACACCCAGGGGTCCCCAAGGAGTCCCAGGGGGGTCTGAGGTAAAACAAAAAAAAGCTGAGTGGTTTATTATCCACTCAGAGGTTGTATTTATAGAGAATGCATAAAATGGCTGTTTTGATTATAGGTTTCACTGTCTGTCTCCTCAGTGCAGTACCCTATAGATTACTCCCATATATAGGCTATTCCATGATCTAATGTAAGCCTGCACTGGAACATAATTAAAACCAAAAAACCTCTCCAGATGTTGCTCCCCAGGGCTTCTGACATCATGTAGTTTCTGTGTAACTGTTTAGGGGGAAATAATTCATTCAAAGTTAGGTGGATATATTATGTGTTGTATTATCTTAAATAAACAATGCATGATGAAGACAGAAAAAGGGATATTATAGTGACTAACAGGGTGGTCTTTTCAAAGGTTATATCAAAATCACTAAAAGCCCAGACATAGCCATGTGTCATATTGATTTATTGACTATGTATAAATGTCAGTCATTGATCAGACACCAATTTAGACTCCGGTGCCACATTAGACTGGCAATTATTATTTGCAAAAGACAAAAAATGATCAATTTCCCAGCTTTCAAGTAAACAGGATAAATATAATTTAAGACTAAATATATGCATTTACATACTTAAATTGTGACCTTCAGTGGATTATCAGGTAATCCTTAATTTGGAAAATATGAAAATCATGTTATTTCAAAGTATATTCATGAAAGACAGATAGTTTGGCTTTAGTTTAAAAAACTTAGAGCTGTGGTTTGTGTAGGACAGAAAATATCACAGCAGACATACTTAATGTCATTGAGAAAATGCTCTGAATTTGCATTAATGCAGAAATTTAGTTTAGTTTATTAAATATTCTATGTTTATGTGTGAGATTTGACCTGCCATTGCTGTTGGGATCATTAAGTGATGTGATGGCCCAGTGTGTCAGTGGCTTGTGACAGAAAATATCACAGCAGACATATTTAATGTCATTGAGGAAATGCTCTGAATTTGCATTTAATGCAGACATTTAGATAACTAAATATTCTATGTTTATGTGTGAGATTTGTTTGACCTGCCATTGCTGTTGGGATCATTATGTGATGTGATGGCCCTGTGTGTCAGTGGCTTGTGACAGACAAACAATATTCACACCTTATCTCGATCACAATCAGCATTTTATGGTTCTGTAGTGAAAGTTATAAAAAAGGGGAGTGTATTTAAAGAAATCCCTTTGGTGTGAAGTGCAGTCTCAGTGTCAAAGTTTTTATTTAATGTTTTGTGAGTTAATTTAAAATTGGCACAAAAAAAACAGTTTAAAGATTAAGGCAATGACTGACTGGATTTCCTCGATATTCAATCAATCAATCAATCAAAATGTATTTGTATAGCTCTTTACAATAACCAAAAGGTACCCAAAGTGCTTTACATTAACATCAAGAAATAACAGGAATAAAAACACAACATATCATAAAATCATAAAAGGTACATATAAAGCACAGGAAAAAAATATATTGGAATTAAAAATGCTTCAGTCAGCTCACAGACAACACGGATATCCCGTTCCCACGATCCCAAAAAGCCACTCACCTTGCACAGGTGAATATACTGTTATATGACTGACAGCTGGAAACCAAACATTCGTGCTCAGCTCCTCCTCTTATGAGGCCCCTCGGCGGCCAATAGCGTGGCTCTCCTGCAGATAGACCCCAGTGAGTCTCCGTCCAGCTCCAGTCCCCTGCAGAGTAAAAGTCACGTTGGAAGGAAAGAAAAGGGGGAGAGAGAGGAGAGAGAGGGAGAGATATCTACTTACAAGCTGCTGTCAGATATCCGATCGCTATTCGCATGGCGAGGAGGTAACCTGATCGAGCTGGAGGAGGAGGAGGAGTGACTTTACCAGTGGGGAAAAGGTTTGAAAGAAAAAAAAAATGTCTTCTTCTTCTGCCGGAGAAGTCACAACAACAGCAAATGACATCAAGAGGGAAAATGTGAAGGAGGCGGATAAGCGCATGAAGCTTGTGGACGCGGTGGAGTTGTCCATGGAGCGCAACAACACGGTGGACGCGGTGCGCAACACGGAGCTGCTGGTGAGCGCCGCTTCCTCTCTGGCTTTCTCTCCGGAGCAAGTGGCGTGCGTCTGCGAGGCTCTGCAGCAGGGAGGTAATGTGGACCGGCTGGCCAGGTTCCTGTGGTCCCTGCCACAGAGCGACCTGCTCCGAGGTAATGAAAGCATCCTGAAAGCGCAAGCCCTCGTCGCGTACCACCAGGCTCGGTACCAGGAGCTGTACAGTATTCTGGAGAACCACAGTTTCAGCGCATCCAACCACACCTTTCTGCAGGATCTGTGGTACAAGGCGAGGTACACCGAGGCGGAGAAGGCGAGGGGGAGACCTCTGGGCGCCGTGGACAAGTACCGGATCCGGAGAAAGTACCCTCTGCCCAGGACTATCTGGGACGGAGAGGAGACTGTGTATTGTTTCAAGGAGAGGTCCAGAAACGCGCTGAAGGATCTGTACAACCAGAATAGGTACCCGTCTCCGGCCGAGAAGAGAAACCTCGCCAAGATTACGGGACTCTCCTTGACCCAGGTCAGCAACTGGTTCAAGAACAGGAGACAGAGAGACAGAAACCCGTCCGAGGCACAGTCAAAAAGGTGAGCAAATAGAGACAAACTCCCATATAAAACATATTCTTAGAATTGGAGCGCGTCTGTGCGTAAAAGGCGCACTAAGACAAAACCATTTTTTTAACAAAAGCTTTTTTTCGTGGAAGTAGTTCACAACCATTCACTCTGTCTGACAGTGTGTTTCATAATCTCCCCGTCGGACTCCTCACTGTATAAAAATTGACAATGTGAATCATTATATGTTGATAATTAAGAGACAATTAAGAAAGAAAAAAAAGTGTGCGTAAAAGGGTTTGGAGCACGCTTTTAATGTTTTGAAATATGAAGCTGGTTGCCATTCAGATCCGGTTTCAAGTGTGTTGGTGGTGCTAAAGGGGCATGGAAACCATAAGCAACTAAACAACATGGTTAACTTCTACACTCCACTGACTTCACTGTCAGACACCCGATTATATGTTATATGAAAACTTTAATCTATTCTTATCTATTTGTAGTGTGTGTTTGTGTGTCAGAGATGAACACACACACACACACAAACACTAGCGCGTGCACGTTTCCCCATCCCAGCACATAAATCATTTTTCACTTTTTTCCTCTCAGAACTTCCATCAGCTCCTGCGTTTCATTTCATAATCCTCCACACACAGACAGACATGTAGCTTCTTTCATGTTTCTCTCTGTGTGTGAACAAAGCTGACGCACACCTGGTGGAGGTGACCCCTCTCTCTCTCTCTCTCTTAAACTCACACACACTCACACACACACACACACACACACACACACACACACACACACACATTCAAACACACACAAACACACACACCATTATAGATTGCCTTTAAGTCGCTTCTGAACTATACTTTTAGTAATTGTATAACCTTGAACAGATCTTTTCATATTTGTACCAACTAGTTTTTGCTTATATCTTTTTGTGGAAGTGGTGGTGAGACGTTTTAGTGTCTGTATGTGTGTGTGTGTGTGTGTGTGTGTGTGTGTGTGTGTGTGTGTGTGGTGCAGCTGTTTAGATCAATCTTTAAAAAAAGACTTGTTCATTACATAATAAGCTGTGCCAACTACTTCTATATTGTTTAAAGACTTCATGGAAACAGAAAATAAGAGGTTTTTAAATGACAGCACCATTTTAAATTGAGAAAGACATTCATATAAATCCCCTCAGCCATTTGTTTTGTCACGCCACCAGTGCTGGCGGTTTGTCACACCAGAATTTATTGCGCCAAATGGTTGCACGGTTGTTGACGTTGGTTGGTTGTTGTCAGTGAAGCCCTCCATGAGGTAAGAGAGGGCTACACATTCACAAACACAGCCTGCTCTTCAAAGCTGTGTAATAATACAGCAGCAAATGTGACTGGCAGCATGTTAGGTGGAAAAGGAAATAAATGCCAATTGTACTTTATTGAATTTGTGTTGTAATAGTGTTTTAGAGTGTGTCCTCTTTGCCAAAAAAGGGCATAAATGGAAGAAAAATACTTTATATCTAATCTTATTTCATTTTGTTATTCAAAAAGTGGCTTTAAGTCACTTTATAGCAATGGTTTACCACAAAGAATTCTTTTTTTTTGTTTTGTGACACACCATTTGTCATTTTTTTCACAGTGAATCTGATGGAAACCACAGCACAGAGGATGAGTCTAGCAAAGGCCATGAGGAGTTGTCTCCCCGGCCCCTCTCTAATTCCTCAGATGGGGTGATCACCCATGGGACCCTTCCCATTCAAACAGGGCCTCTGGACAGTGGGGTGGTCATCCAGCAGATCGGGGACATCAAGCTGCCCCCTGGATCCAGCAGTGGCGGTCTCTACAACGGAAACCTAGTGACCAGCAACAGCTCCTCCACCGTGTTTCACAACGGCGGCTCGTCTTACCTTCACACACCTGGAAACATCCTCTTCAACGGGCTCAATCTGGGCATCCAGCCGTTGGCCTTCAACCCTCTGAGGCCGTCTGGTGGGGTGCTAATGGGGGGCTCTGGTATGGACATGCACATGCAGACAGGACAGGAGAAGGGACTGGGCAGTTCTGCTGAGGACTCGGCCCTGCAGTACGCCTCCTACTCGGGTTGTGTGAATGGAGCAGAGGTGAAGCTGGAGGGGGTTCCAACCATGGCCTCCCAGAACGGAGGCTCCTCAGTGCTCACATTTAGCTCCTCGTCAGGTGCGCTGCAGCTGGGCGGCTACAGTCTGGTCCAGTTACCAGGTGGAGTCTCCGACAGCGATGGCAGCTCATTACTCAACAGCGACGTAGGTCTTCCTCCTCTGCAGCTCTCTTCTGCCTCAACAATCACACAACAAGGTGAGAAAACTACACCATTATTTCATCATACTCATTTGTTTGGGTGGTTGTAATAACTTTGTTATTTTTGGGAGTTATATTTTGACATACTGAGGCAGATATGGCTGACAATGACAAAACAATTTGGTTATGACTCATTGAACTCACAGTATTTAATCATGATTAGGCGTTGGTGATGTTGTCTAAAATTGGGATATATTGCTTAAGGATTTGGAGGCTTTCACTGTTAATTTCTCCTTCTTAAGCAGTCATGTAAATCCATTGGAAGTTTAACTTTACTATAATGTAATGCTGGCATGTAGTGCAGCATTGAAGACCAGGAAAAGACAAAATTAAGATCCATCACTGTATTAGAATAACCAAAATCCAGACATAATCTTCTCTCATATCAAAATATAGATGTTATATCCTTATAACTTGTAGCTTAACAGAAACCTCAGAGTAGGGCCACACACACACTCACACACACTCACACACACAGAGAAGAAGGTGGTCCTTTGAAAACCCCAGAGATGAATAAAAACAAGCTCTGAAGTCACCATCACTCATCATCATTGCACTCTTGATCTGCAGAGCAGGGAGGAGGGGAAATATGTTTCAGACAATCAGAGGCCATGAAACGCACTAACAGGGAATCAGCCGTTACAGCACTTACTTTGACATAAAGCAGAGAATCTACACCAGGATGAATAATAAAGGAAAAACAGAAAATTGCAGCTTGCTGTTGAGTCCTGGCAGACTTGTGCACTCGCTCCCCGGGGCACCGCGGGGTCGAGCTTAAAGAGCACAAAGTGTGTGAGACACACAACAGCGATTCGGGGGCCAAGGCCTGCTGTAAATGAAACTGTGAGGAATGAGAAGGGGGTCCGGCAGTGGGAATGGGAGCTAAACTGGAGGTACTGTATGTATTGATCCATTGTTGTGTCACCACAGGTACCATGCCTCTGAACAATGTAGCAGTGAGTTCCTCCAACGACTCGTTCCAGCAGCAGGACAAGCTGACCATGTCGTCCCTGCACCACAGCACAGTCCTCTACAGCATGAGCAACGCCGGCCAGCCGTCCATCAAGAAGGAGCCTCTGGAGGGAGGCGTCTACTCCTCGTACCACCACGGGCTCCACCTGGACCCCAGCGGTCACCTCAGCTACTCCGGCCCCAACTCAGAAGAGGTTCCCTCCAGCCAAGGTCCCGCCTCGACCGCCGAGGTCTCCGCCATCAGCTCGTCCAGCCCCGAGCCAGAGGTCTACACCACCCTCACCGTCAGCACGCCCCTGATGGCCCAAACGAACCCCAGCAGCCACCACATGCAGCCCGCAGAGTACCTCGGGGGCCACGAGGTCCGAGGGCCCCCCTCGCACCTGATAGGGCCCGGTATGAACAGCAACTACATGAACCTTTCAGAGAACAAGGCGGACGGCTCGGGCTCAGGAGGCGTGAGCGAGATGGTGCGGGCGATGTGCGGGGAGATGGAGGCTGTGGAGGGGAAGGAGCTAGCCAAACTACAGACAGTGCAGATGGAGGAGGACATGGCTGACCTTTAACCTCAAACCTCTCTCTTCTCCCACAGAAGCACTCGTGTCCGCCCAAGCAGTGATATGGTGAATCTTTTTACTTTTGTGTGAGCGTGTGTGTGTGTGTGTGTGTTTTTTTTTACCATTCATTTCCTTTAAATGTTAAATTATTTGTGTTCATTTGACTTTTACGATGCACTCTAGTCAGAAGGGAGCCCTGTCTGTAGGCGGGCATTATCAGTTTATCATAAAAATTTTAAAAAAAGTCTATGACACGTTTTAAAAGCCCCGTTCATGAGATGAAACATTGCGACTGCTAGCAGAAGAAGTCGCTGTGTGTGTTCGAGCCGTGTTTAAATGTGCATTTTTTATAGACAACACCTGCTACTTCCTGTTGAGTGGATTTGATCTGCAGAAGCAGGTGCTGGAATGCCTCGAGTCATGTGACCAGGATGTTCCTCCAAACTAAATGCGTCATATGGGTCAAACCAAAAAGGTCATTCAGTAGGGGGGAAGAGGGAGAGAGCCTCAGTCGGTTAAACAGCGACAGCCTCACTAAAAGGACTGCACACACACAGAATAGGTCATTAAACACACACCGCTGCTGATTTAGGAAAAAAGTGTCCTTCAGTTATCACCTTAAACTCTCTGAATGCCTCTCAAGTCACTGCAAAACCTTGTTTCTGTGCTTTAAATCATACCAAATGAACTAGGAGTGTTGGACTAAGACGAATGTGCCTTTCTGCTACTTAAAATACACAATGGCATTGGTCTGTTTTGGCATTTGCACTACCATGATGATGTTTCAAACAGCCTTCACGTTGGAGGGTTTGACACACCTCAACAAATGCACACTATTTCACTCATATTTCAAGCCTCATCGTCAACCTGTGAGACCGAGATACGAACGATGACCTAAAGGTCAACGCTGTCGGCTCACACGTTGTTCATCATACCTTGTTTATAACGCTGCAACTCATAGTATGTTAACTAGATGTGATGATGCTCTACTATATCCTGTTTCATTTTGATGTGTCTCTCCAAATGTCAGTAATCACGAATGATATTTTTCTATAAAGGGATTGTAATGATCTCTCTTTGCATGGCGTCATAATGTGTTGGACACTAGTGCCTTTTTACTTTTGTTTTGTGAAGAACACTGAAAGAAAGCTCAGAAAGTCTTGCGTTGGCGTGCAGGCAGTGACATTGCAGCTTCAGAGATTTACCGCCCGCCGCCGTCACTGGCACATTTGTTGGGTGTCAGTTGAGGGAAAGACAAGAGAATGTGGAGCCCGTTTGTCGAGTGTGTCCGGTGCTTTTTACAACAGGAGCCTAATTCCTCGCCGTCATACGTGACCATAATAGCACATTTCAGCCTCGCAGCCAACTCTCACCCATGCATATCTCTCAGTGCATCACACGTCTTCATACAAGTGGACTAGTAATGCTTTTCTTTGTCAGGATTTATGACATAATCCCATCAATTTGAATGGACGTTTCAGTGAAAGTATCCTCAGTGCTTTAATGTCATATACCAAAAATGAGTCGAGGGCAAATAGTAAAAATGATGGTCATTTGTTTTTGTTTTTTAAATCTTAGTTTGAATTATATGTTTGTTATCTGAAATTATGTGAATGTATTTTTCTAAATCTCCATACTGCAATAAAAGTTTATATTTATAAAAACATAAAACAGATATTTTTAATTCTTTCTGGCAAATTTAGCTTCAAGATGACTTTGAAATTAAGTTTTTTTTCCAACATTTTAGTCACACAATAATGAATGTACTGTAAGTTCATGCCAGACAAAAAGCATGTGTCTTCCCAACATTTAAGAGTCCTATGTAGCCAAACTGTGAGGGTCGGGGGGGGGAAAGTGGCACACAGTAATCCAGCGAGCCTGGTGCTGCTCTCTGCAAACCTGCAGTGATCGTTTGCACATGCCCGGCAACCTGGAGTTCATTAGCCCTCCTTTTCTCATCTCAGCCCCTGTAATTCAAATAAACAGCAATGAGATTTCCAGAGGTAAAGCTCCTTTTGGGTGGGGGGTCTGCAGCTCCCCGCAGCTCAGTCCAATCCAATGGCCTTTTCCCCCGAGCGAAGGCCGAACAACCACCCCCACCCCCCCACCCCAACTACTCACTACTTCAGCATGTGGAGGAATGAATCTGAGGTGCTGTCACTCACAGAGTCCAGAAGAGTGCCTGAACTCCTCTCATGGCTTGAGGGGATTCTCCTTAAATTCATGCATTTCTACCCAATGCTTGTTCACTCAGTGGGCACCCGACCAAACCAGCAAGGAGAGATAAGATGGGAGACAAAGGTCTGACAAATGGACGAACAGCGGGGGGATTTTATTTGATTCACAGCGTGTCTGTGGTGGATTATAGGAGTTGTCCTCTCTGGCTGGAGGAGTTATATATGATCTAACTGATGACCTAAATAAACAGAGGCTGTTTGTCTGTGCTCACTGTTGAGGCACAGAGAGAGAGAAGAAAAAAATGGGAGAGACTAGCGGGAAAGGGAGGGAGAGGCAGGCCACCGGGATAAAGTTACCTGTGCACAGGTGACCTCGTCGCCATGGGCAGTGGATTAGCTGATTGTTAGGTATCAGGTAACTCCTCCTGTAATATTGAAGAGGGTGAAAACAGCTTTGTTGGAGCCCAGAACAATATCCCATTCGCAGCATGGTCTGTGGGTCTCACGGGGAGGGGGCCGCAGAAAACTCCAAATTCCACCTTTGTATTGTGCCTATAAATTAGACAGGAAAGGAGAAAAGGAGCACGATTGTCCCGTTCACAGAAGATGTGTAGTTCTTCATGGGGACAGCTAGTTGCTGAATTTTAAAACGCTTTCTTTTTGTGTGAAAATCAGTATATTAATAGTAGTGGATCATTTTATCCACAATTTCATACATGCAACGTAAAACATACTTGCAGTAAAAACAAAAAAAAAGAGGGAACTCCCCCAGAACTCTGGCCTTATTAAAAACACTGACCTCTGATCTTTCAGATGGTTTCAAAGCTGACATTTAATGCGGCGCAGCAGACTGCAAGCCATATGTAACATGACCTGGGGAGCACGGTACTCCACTGCTCCACGTCCCACTAATGAGAGGGCAGGGGTCAGCGGGTACCAGCCTGCTCCTACAGACCCACCACTACTGGGCCAAGGCATGCCAGAGGAACTTCTCCCTCCTGTCCTGGCAGAAACTAAATCCACTGTCGGCTCTTCCGAGGCTTGTGGAAAGTAGGTGGTGTTTATGAACCAGTAGGAATAAATGTCCTCAACCCTTTTTCTCTTACCTCCACTTAAAATAATTGAGTTGTTGCTTGGCAGGGTGGAAGGTATGCAGCACTTCATCATCCAGTAGATGCAACCAGCATGATTCACTGGTTTGTTCATGGCCTGCGAGGAACAGAAAGTCAGAGGGACAAGTTTTAAGTGACACACAGAAGGCAGCAGCTGGGAGGCAGCAACACCACAGTGTTCCCCAAAGAGAAAAAACAGCACTTTGTAACAGGAGCGGTAGCAGATGAGGCCTGACATGATCACCTGCTGCTCTGCCTTCTAAAACGTTGTCATTTGCTAAAACACATGCATCCTCTGAGGAGCTAAATCTATGATAGTCACTGTCATGGCGCCCCCTCCCTGCCAGCAGGCACACAAGGTATAGCAAGGCGTTTAAATCCTTCCTTTTGTTTGTTTATGTGTTTATCTACCACTCTGGTTTGTTTACTTACTCCAGCCCTGTAGCAAAATTTAAAAAAAAAGTATTTCCCTAAAACAAATCCTCCACATGCCCTGGGCGTGTTTACCGAGCAGAGCACTGTAAAAGCCGAGGCCTGTAATTGCATATTTGTGGAGGTGGTCCTCTGAGGAAATGCCTAATGATTTTGATGGGGGGGCTAACCCCAGTGCACTTGTACCAGGTCTAATTTTCCAACATGACAGGAAACTCTGTTAAGCTGATAATTGCAGCTCCAATTTCATTTAACTCACTCATGTCAACAGTTGTGTTTTGTTTTGAGAGGAGTTTTTTTTCACTGCCTTTCACCTCACAGAATAAAACCGCTTTAACTCTTAATTAAGGACACATTTTAGGACCTCTTGGATTAAACCAATTATATTCTATTGATTAGATTTAATTAATTTGTCAATAGATGTGCAAATGTAAAGCCAATTAGTATGTATTTTTGTGATATTGTATTATAAGAAAATAAATAAATAGATTGCCAAGTGTGTGTGTGTGAGAGAAAGCTTGACTTATATAAATTAACTTCGTTGTTGGTTTTGTTGATGTTTTAGATAAATAAATAAATTCTAATTAGTAAGAGGACACCCTTGAATGTCCCTCCCAAAAAATAAAGCAAAGAAGAAAAAAAAACCCTGGGGACCAAATGAGACATTTTTCACTTAATTTAAACAGTATCGGCTTTGTTCCAGTCGATACAGCTGAAATAGCACTTTGGATTTAGATGGAGTGAAAACCATCTGTTCAGAGAGCCAGTGCTCGTTTCACTTTTCCTTCTCAAAAAAATAAACTCTCCAATAGGAAACCCGGGCTTTTTGATGATGACATTTTTATGAAGTGTTTTCTGGGTTGCTTTTGAGTTTTCTTTCTCTCGTTTTCTCCCACATGGGCCGGAGTGTCACCGTTTCATTCGTTTTCCCAGTAACTCATGGTGTAATGAATTTCTCTAATAGGCTACTGCATCTATCAATAATTAATAATAAGTCGTTTTCACCTCCAAATTGCTGTCATGAGGAGGAATAATTCAACAAAGGAAAGGGCTCATGTTTCTCACATTAAAGGTCCCATATTATGCTCATTTTCAGGTTCATACTTGTATTTTGTGTTTCTACTATAACTTGTTTACATGCTGTAATGTTAAAAAAAAACTTTATTTTCCGTATACTGTTGGCCTGAATATGCCTGTATTTACCCTCTGTCTGAAACGCTCTGTTTTAGGGCATTTTGACAGAATTGCAACGAATTGGGTTGCTAGGCAACAGCTCGGGTCCATGTGTACTTCCTGTCAGCTGATGACATTCACATACACTGCAACCAGGAAATAAACCGGGACACATTTAGAATGTTTTACGTTTAAAATTGTGTCAAGGATCTAAATATTGTATATTCGTGACATCACAAATGGGCAGAAATCCTGACAGCTTGTTTCAAATGCAGAGTTTCTGAATACGTGCTGTGTGTGTATTTCCCTGTGGATTGAGTGTTTCGATACTTTCACAGTATTTATATAGGACTGAAGCCTTCTTTATAATACAAAAAACGTGAAAATCTCACTTTTTTATAATATAGGACCTTTAAATAAGTTTAATGAGAAATGGCACAAAAGTTGATTTTCTCGGGGTGAAAAGAACATTGTGACTCATTTGAGTTTTTCCGGAAAAGGCCATGGCTAAAACCTGGAACATCCATCATATTTAGCAGCCCTATATACGCCTCCAGGCTGAGTTAATGCTGGAGGTAACAGAGGAGTTTAACGGAGAGAGAAAATAAGGAGAATATAAGGAATCCTGTGAGTCCCATGCACTCTGAGAGGAGTAACGAGTGATAGCCGACCTAAGTATTGCATTACTTGTGTTAGAGGCGGAGAGAGTCCAACATCTTGAAATAATCTCGCCCCCCGGGCTGCTCGGGTTAAAGGAGGAGGCGCGGCGCAATGTGGTAGAGATATTAGAGAAACCCGAGAGGCGCTCATCAGACAGCTCATTTACTGAAGCACTGAGGTTTTACGCACACAGCCCGAGAGCTGCTGCTGCTGAAGCTGCTGCTGCTTGCTGCTGCTCTCTGCTGCTGCTGCTGCTGCTATAGAGTCCAGTGTGTCCACTAAAGACACACTTCATTTGCATTAGAAGATATACTCATTTAATTAGGTTTATGCAATATGGCATGAATGGCCTTGTTGAGACAGCACCGCCCTGACCCTGACCCAATCACATCAAAAAACTTCATGCAGCAGAAGACTTTTACACAAATAAAACTCTTTCTAGGAACTTTCTTTGACATTTTGATGCACCAATTTTGATTTTTTGAGAAAATGAAATGTATTAGTAGTGTTTTTCTTTTCTTTTTTCTTTTTTTACACAAGTTGCACACATCTTTTTTTTTTTTTTTTAAAAAAAACAAAACATTTCTAGGACAAATTGACGTGAGAAAGTTTCTTTAAAAACACAATCTATATTCTTTTTTTGTCACCCTAACACATGAAAATTAAGCTGTTTTTTTTTTACATTTATATAGCCTAACTTAAATTGTAACAGAATTTACGTTTATATTCATTAATATAAAAATGTGTCTATTGCTCCTCTGCAGGCTGATGACACTGCTAAAAGAAATATTGCTAAAAACAATTGAAATTAACCCCAAAATCTGATATTTTCCTCCATGTCATCCATTCAGGAGGAAATAATCTGTTTAGGTCCAGTCTAGTCTCTGATAAACAGTCAACTAAATCATGCAAACAAGTGAACATATGATCCAAGATTTGATTTTATACCATTCATCGGCCTGACCAAACCTGATTATCCTGCAGTCATTCCACCTTATTTATATATATATATATTAAAAAAATAAAAATAAATAAGTAGTCTAAACATATGCTCACATTCTCCAATATTGAGGGTTTTTTTTGGTATATTTTGAAAACTATCTTGAACTTATTTGTCCATAAAATCATAGGTTACAAGGGTGAAAGATTTCTGTGTCTGTCGACACAAAAACGAAAGTTAAAATCATTTTGTCTCTATAGGAAAAATACTCTATAGGAAAGAGGTTATCTTCTCAAAACGTTTTGTGTGAATTTGTTTTTAAGTTAAATGTTATTTTCTAGGTCAAATCTTTGTTTTTTAACATTTTGAAAAAAGGAGTTAAGTTTCAGACTCTGGTGCAGATAAAGAAATGTGATCTATTCGGCTCAAACCAACGACTGCACCACCAGGAACCAGTGTGGCAGAGAACTCATTTACTAATGGATTGGTTTAGTGTTTCACCCCACAGAAAACACTGGAGCCAGCGCGGTGCCCGTCTAATCCTTGAAATATAAATGTAGGCTGGAAGGACCTCTGCAAAAACACGTGATGATGTAGGAACAATAAGCAGAAAATAAGCAAAAAAACAACAAATTAAATGAGCGAGGGGTCTGTTATACCTACCCAGATGGTATTTAATATTCATGTTCAAATCTATAGACAAAAAGAGAGAAAATTGTCTGTATAAAAACAAATCTTTCACTAATCAACAACATTGCAGAATATATTTTGCCAATGTAAAGGCATAAGAGTGGGAACACACACACACACACGCACGCACACACACACACCCTTTAGTGGCTGGTTTCCTACTGGTGGTCTATGTCCCATAACACGTTTGGCAGGTAGTATATAGGTTTCTCATATAAAAGACGTGCGTAATGGCACCCAACAATCATAGGAACTTATTAAATTATATCACCTCATAAAATAAACGGCCTCGGTAATTAATAGACTAAAGGTGCAGGACACAACAAAAATGTTCAATCTGCATGTAATTAAGGTGGTGGGCGTCACCCACGATCAGCTGAGATGGTAAATAAACCTCCAAAAAAAAAAACCCACAAAAATAACCAAAACATAAATTAAGATTTTTAATTCTATGTCGTTTTTTTTCTATTTATTATCTGAACAACCATCGGTTGATTATGTGAGCTGTTTTAAGTGTGCTTTAAAAGTGGATAAACTTTAAACTACAGATAAAACAGTGTTGTGTTTTTGTGGGTTCACCCTCCACTGGCTGTGATTTGTGATTACTGATATGGAGATGCTGTGGTTGGTTTGACCCCACGTGGGAAATCTGGAAGCCTATATAGTCTCTGATAAATAGTCAACTAAATCATGCAAACAAGTGTGATCCAAGTTTTACCTGACCAAACCTGATTATCCTGCAGTCATTCCACCTTATTTATATATATATATATTAAAAAAATAAAAATAAATAAGTAGTCTAAACATATGCTCACATTCCCTAATATTGAGATTTTTTTGGGTGTATTTTGAAAACTATCTTAAACCTATATTTGTCCATAAAATCATAGGTTACATTAGAATTAAAGGATATTCCGGAGTGGAGATAACGTATATGGAGATGCAGTGTGTGGTTGACACCCACGTGGGGAAATCTGGAAGCATACATAGTTCAAGTTCAACTTTATTGTCATTTTTCCACATACAAAGTACACGGTTAAAACGAAATGTCGTTGCTCACGTACCAAGGTGCAAACAGAGACATACAAAAACAGTCACAAACATAGAACATAACACAGTGAACAAAGTGCGATGGTGCAGCACAATAAAAAGTGGATGACAGGATGAGTAACAGAGTAAAAGCAGTATAAAAGCAATCAGATCTTTAAAAGTGCTATATTTATATAAAAACCCAATGACTCTCCAGTAGTTCTCCTTGTATAAATACCTAATAAATAGATAAATAGAAGTGTCAGTGCAAATAGTAGTCCTGAAATGTCTGTTTCATGATGTCTGTTTCAGATAAAAAGCGTTGTGTTTTTGTAGGTTCACCCTCCACTGGCTGTGATCACTGATATGGAGATGCAGTGTGTGGTTTGACCCCACGTGGGAAATCTGGAAGCCTATATAGTTGCCACCATTACGATACGACACAGATACGATACCATATGATACGATACGATACGTTACAACTTTATTGTCAGTTTGCACTGAAATTCATTTTGCATCCATTCAGTTTGAGAAAAGTACACATACAACATACTGTTACCATAGACAGACAGACAAGTAGGACCCATC
Source organism: Sebastiscus tertius (assembly GCA_916701665.1). Lineage (NCBI taxonomy): Eukaryota > Metazoa > Chordata > Actinopteri > Perciformes > Sebastidae > Sebastiscus > Sebastiscus tertius. The sequence goes on along the minus strand of CAKAOH010021636.1, from coordinate 2,963 downwards.
AGACAAAAAAAAAAAAAACACATCATCATTATTCATACATAACCCATTACAAAATTACCTTCTGTCCTCTGGATTTACATGTCAGGACACTCTGAATCACTGAACTGAAAAATAGAAAAATAATCTGGCTACTGGCTCCAAATGATCTGAGTCTGCGAAGAAAGTAAATGCGCAGCAAGTAAATTCAATGTGAGGGGTATGATAGGGTGGAGTCCATCATCATAACTCCCAGGTATTTGTATGAAGAGACCTGTTTAATTTCTACATTATGAATTGTAACTGGAGGCAGCAGACAGTCAGGAAGGAAGGCCAAAAATAATTTCTTCTGTCTTACTAGTGTTAATGATAAGAAGATGTGCACTCAGAACATGTTAATAAGGCTTTTTTTAATACCTAATACATAGATAAATAGAAGTGTCAGTGCAAATAGTAGTCCTGAAATGTCTGTTTCATGTCCAGCATGAGACGTGGTCTCCACCATTACAGAAGATGTGCTTTCAGAACATGTTAATAAGGCTTCTTCTTAAGAGGTCTGTAATAATTGATTAGTGTTTAGGTGGTGCAGCTGGAGAGAGGGACTGTGTGGGGGTGGGTTGGTGGGAGGTGAGGAGCGCTCCTATTTCAGCCCCTGACGCACTGCCTCTGGGGAGGAAACGGAGCTGCAAACTCAGTCCTGCTCTGCTGTACACGGTGCAGGGCAGAGAGGAGGGAGAGAGCCAATCACCGAAACGCACAGGCTCCCTTTAAGCCTGACATATCTCCAACAGGAACAAATTGTCCCAACAATCAACATCCCCAATCTGCTGCGCGCATCAGGAGCTGGAGTGGAGAGTGGATAGTTTATTATAGGATAGTTTATTATAGGGCCTGTGTTGCGCGGATGGTATTGCGCTGGATTGCAAGAAAGTAAAACACTAAATAAACGGACAGCTGTAGGTTTGGATACCAACCTTTTGGGCGGAGGACATCATGTCTATACTGCCGTCATTCGGGTTTACGCAGGAGCAAGTTGCGTGCGTCTGCGAGGTGCTGCAGCAGGGAGGAAACCTGGAGAGGCTCGGCCGCTTCCTGTGGTCTCTACCGGCTTGCGATCACCTCCACAAGAACGAGAGCGTCCTCAAAGCCAAGGCGGTGGTGGCTTTCCACCGGGGCAACTTCAGAGAGCTTTACAAGATCCTGGAGAGCCACCAGTTCTCTCCGCACAACCATCCGAAGCTGCAGCAGCTGTGGCTGAAGGCGCACTACGTGGAGGCGGAGAAGCTGCGCGGCCGGCCGCTCGGAGCCGTGGGGAAGTACCGGGTGAGGAGGAAATTCCCGCTGCCACGCACGATATGGGACGGAGAGGAGACCAGCTACTGCTTTAAGGAGAAGTCCAGGGGTGTGCTGAGAGAGTGGTACACGCACAACCCTTATCCGTCTCCGAGGGAGAAGAGAGAGCTGGCCGAGGCCACAGGACTGACCACCACGCAGGTCAGCAACTGGTTCAAAAACAGACGGCAGAGGGACAGAGCTGCGGAGGCCAAGGAGAGGTACGTGCAGCTGCCTGACACAGCCTGTCATTTATACACACAAATAGTCACTTTTTGATGCATGTTTCAGGAGCAAATTAAGGGTCAAGTTAGAATGAAATATGGTGAAAAATGTGCAGCCAAAGTTTAAAAACAAAAGTGCAGGAATCACATTCTTTATATTCACACTAAGAGAGTGGCAAAGTGGGAAAATAACTTGTATTTCTGATGGAAATACTTTTATTTCAAGAAGAAGTTTGAAATAATTTTGTCATTTTGGATACAGCTATAGTAGTTCCCAAATCAGATCCTGATAACAGTGATGGCGTTTAAAAACAAAAAGTGCAGGAATGACAGTCTTCATATTCTCACTAAGAAAGTGGCAAAAGTGGGAAAATAAATTGTATTTCTGATGGAAATTCTTCTATTTCAAGTCGAAGTTTGAAATTATTTTTGTCATTTTGGATACAGCTATATAGTTCCAGTGATGGTGGTAAACAGAAGAGGTGTTGTTGACAAATTACTTTCTTCTGTCCCGTTTGACCTGAGCCTGAATTATAACATAAACTACATGTAATCTTATTCACAGTTTGATGCATGTTTCAGGAGCAAATTAAGGTTCAAGTCAGAATGAAATATGGTCAAAATGTGGCTAAACAGACAAAGTTTAAAAAAAAAAAAAAAAAAAAAGTGCAGGAATCATAACCTTCATATTCTCACTAAGAAAGTGGCAAAGTGGGCAAATAACTTGTATTTCTGATGGATATACTTTTATTTCAAGTAGAAGTTTGAAATTATTTTTTTGTCGTTTCGGATACAGCTATAGTAGTTCCCAGAATCAGCTCCTGATAACAGTGATGGTGGTAAACAGAAGTGTGTTGTTGACAAATTACTCTCTGTCTGTCTTGTTTGACTTGAGCCTGAATTATAACATAAACTACACGTAATCTCAAAAAGACACCCTCTTCAGCATTGAAGATAATGTTTAATAAATGTTGGAAAAATACAAAAAGAAACAACAACAACAACATGGTCACATTTTTGGAGACGTTTTGAGCTACGTGTTAAAGGTTAAACTGGGTTACAGTGGAGTCAAATTAACACGTGGTGATTTTTATTTTAGTTATCGGGGGAAATATCATCTAACATAAAAAAATATGAAACATGTTATTATACAAATAGGAAGAAAAATAACTGAACCTCTCTGATCAGTTTTTCTTCAAGGCCCAGGCCTATACTGTACTGCACTATACTCATTTTTAACAGTCTCTTCTGCACTATATTCATTTTTGTAATATTCGTGCATCACAGCTGTTACCCTGCACTATATTCAGTTTTAACCGTTTTCTTCATCTCTTTGTATTTTTATATCTGGTATATTTTTTTGTACTTTGCACTACTAACTTTTTTACTGTCTTTTTACTAACATGTTTTGCACTATGGAACTGTGATGCT
>CAKAOH010021635.1:0-32726 GCA_916701665.1 Sebastiscus tertius | reverse complement strand
CGCACATACACACACACACACACACACATACACGGCAGTAAACAGCTAATATTGAAAAGAATGCAAAGTATACATTTGAAATGGATTTCACCACACTTACCAAGTTCTTCATCAGCATTTCATCAGCATGAACTTGAATCTCAAATATCTGTAAAAAAAAAAAAAAAAAACTTCAATTATAACACGCTCCAATCAGGATTTTTGGGGCCGACCACAGATCACAGGAATTAGTATCGGTTGATAAACATCACGATCACAGGGTCTATTTTAAGTCTTCTATTTATTGTTTAGCATTATTTATTTATTTAATTGTTCTTAACAGCATTGTATATTAAGTAGGGCTGTTAAAGTTAACGCGATAATAATGCGTTAACACAAATTTGTCTCAGCACCACTCATTTCTTTAACTCATTAAGGCAACTTGCGATTTTTATGTTGTAGCGGACTCAGTTGAAAAGCTAGAGTGAAGATGTGGCATAATATGAAACGGAATCCATTGGTACCAACCATGTCATACTAACTTGTCGCGAAAGAGGTTAAATAACGCTCCAAACTTATGCTAAATTTAGGCGAGGAAAAACTGGCACGGCCAGTTTCAAAGGGGTCCCTTGACCTCTGACCTCCAGATATGTGAATGTAAATAGGTTCTATGGATACCCACGAGTCTCCCCTTTACAGACATGCCCACTTTATGATAATCACATGCAGTTTTGGGGGCAAGTCATAGTCAAGTCAGCACACTGACACACTGACAGCTGTTGTTGCCTGTTGGGCTGCAGTTTGACATGTTATGATTTGAGCATATTTTTTTATGCTAAATGCAGTACCTGTGAGGGTTTTTGGATAATATCTGTCATTGTTTTGTGTTGTTCATTGATTTCCAATAATATATATATGCATATATTTTCATAAAGCTGTGTTTGCCCACAAAAATATATATATCAATTTCGTGATCCAGCCAACAACAAAAGTCTTGCAGTCACTCATAATTCTGTTAAATTATGCTTAATAAGCCATTGCATGTCTGCGTGTTGTGTGCTGTCTTGTGTGCATGTAAGTGTGTATTTGGAGCTGTATTCTCAGCACACCCTCGCTTCACTTTCACCACACAGCAGCACAGCACAGTATTCTACAGGCTCCCATATTTGGGTGAATCCCTGTAGTGGTCTGTTCTAATTGGATTATAGCTGTCAGGGAAGGCTTTAGTTCAGATTACACAGATTATAGTCGGCAGTGCTCAGATGGACAGCGTGGTTTAAAGAGCATCATCTGGCTCGTGTTACATAGAAAGAGCATTTTGGCAAACGTGTAGATGTGATGTTTGTCTACATTTGGTAAATGTAGGCCAAAGAGCAGCAGATGTGTCATAGCATGCTGAGGTGGACCAAACACAGATGAGTACACTAAAGAAAGGGTCGCCATTCGATCTGGATTAGTGTGGCCGTTTTTTTCTAACCGATAACCGACCCTTGTTAACCGATTATTAACCGTTAACCGTCAAGATTAGTGCGTCTCACGCAGCGGCGCTATTTTTAGTGCCTAACAAGCAGCCCAGCTGCAACGATAAGCCGATGCACAAACAGGTTAAAGCCATCATAAAGCAAGCATATTTGCCCACTCCCATGTTGATAAGAGTATTAAATACTTGACAAATCTCGCTTCACTGTACATTTTGAACAGATGTGCGATTAATATGCAATTAATTGTGATTAATCATGGACAATCATGCAATAATCGATTAATTGACACAGTTCGAAAACAAAAAAATATTTAAAAAGTGCCCATGAGCATAAAGTGACGTTTTAGGATTGTGGATATACAGGTGTTCCGCCGAAGATAACAAAAACCGTGGATTTATTCAGCTCATGCCTAACTTTAGTGGATCGTAACATATCAGGTATGGAATTAATCTGCAGATTCTCCGGTTAAAAAAGAAACCACATTTTTTGTATAAATGTCAGTTTTTGAGCCACGACAAAGGCCAAAATGTGGCCTGCAACAGACTAAGTAAGGCTTGTTTTTAACTCAACCGATTGCCAGAAATGCATTTTGCTACCGAAGCAGTTGTTGATCACTTGCGGGTCACTACAGGCCAGTTAAGAAGAGCGAGGAGTCATCAGTCAATGACGATATGAAACAGTCAATAAAATATGTTTATTCAAAAATTGTGAATCACTGTAACCACAAGAGGTCCTTGAGCATACAGTCATAAATGAGCACAAAAAATATTAGCCAGATGGGTCCAGCAGTAAGAGAGATTAGTTGTGGACAGACAGACAGACACACACACACACACCCAGGCACACAACGGAACGCATGATCTCCCCACAGTCTTACGCTTGACAGAGATAATGAAAGTCATTCAGAGCCTCACGATTCCACTTTGAATTCCACTGCAAACACTACACAGAAAGATACACATTTACAGCAAGCACAAATGTTCAAAGTGTGCATCGCTGCTGTCAACAAACGTGTACCGTGCCAGAAAAGAAGCCCGCCAGACTGGAGCTTTCCATGTGGAATCAGCTCAGTGGATGGCCGAGGCTATCTGGGGTAAAGCGAGCTGCTGTCCCACTGTGGCGCATTAACCTATATGGTCAACTGACACTGGAGTGTTGGAGCCAAGCCCTCTCTGTCTCTGTCTCTCTGGGATTCCTCTACTCTGCACGTTTTGTTTTCCTGCACACCTTCATGAAATTATGACCCAGAAAAGTTTCCCGCCGGGATTTCAGTCTCGACAAACACAGATACTGGCACGGACTTTTAAATCTGCTCCACCTTGTTTTGTTTTTTTTATTCACCAACGTGGCACTTATAGCAATCGGCTCACATTCAGCCTCCTCGTTTAAACTCTGCAATTAAATCAATTATCCCAAAAGAGTGTTTCGAGGTGTTTTAAAGTATATCGAGTGTGACAAATATTGGAGCTGATGAGGCCTCCTGCATGCACCGATCCCTGTGTTGAATAATGGAGGAAGGAAAAGGGAAAGACTGTAGACAGGATGTTAGACAACTGGGAAATAATGTGATTATTGCCAGGCCTGGGCAAATAATTTCATATCTTATTTTTATTTGTTTACTTGCTTGTGTTGTGCTGATGCAGATAATCAGGGGAGTAGAGAAAAGGGGAAAGAAAGAAAAGAACAAGATTCGGTCAAAACCGAGTATATGGCTGAACCGTGTACGGTCAGTCTCTGAATTTTATGGCTAAATTGTTACACAAATAGTCAGTGGTCATGTCTGTAATGTTAAATTTAGCGGTAAATGTCCATCAAGTCCAGCAAGCACACTAGGGGACGCGCTGCTCCATTCAGCTGGTTGTTAAAGAGGTGGCGTACCCTATCATGCATCTGATTGGTCCCTGGTTTTCTGATTGCTGTTTTAAACAGGAAACAACAGAAACTGCTCAGAAACTTTCTGTTATTCCTTCTAAACAATCCACCAAAATCTACTTCTAGAAACATTTAAAGTGAGACATAGACTATGCCGCTGCTGAATCTGGTTTCATTTTAGAACTAGATCGCCTAGTTTGACAGCTTCATCAAGGTTTTGTGAGCCGGACGCGTCGCGCTGGACGGACTTTATGCGAGATGAGGAGATTTTTCAAATTTATGCAAGACTGTCTCCAACTTGCCGCAAAACTCTCTTCATGCACTGGGCGACTGCTTCTCCTGCTTTCCATAGTAAATGAATGGAAGCAGTGAGGCGAAGCTCTGCTCCTGGCCGGAGGAGGAGCCGCTTTTGCCGGGTATGTAGCTCTCCACCTACCGCCGAAGCTCCGACTGCTGGGAAGCCGGGTCTGGGTCCATCCGCGGCGAGCCGGTTGCTGCCGGAGGCCTTGATGAAGTGAGTTGAGGGAGTTTCTATTGAACCTGCATGATTTCGTCTGATTTCGCCAAAATCGGACCCAGTGGCAAGAATAATATATCATCACGCTAATGATCACATTTACTTATGTAGGTCATATAGAGGCATCAATATTACACTGAGACCGTTTCAACTAGTCAAAAGTAAGTGAGAAATCAACATGCAACATTCATATAACAGTAACAGCAACAGAGAACGTGACGTCATATTTACACAAGCCGTAACCCGCTCGGAACATACACACAGGACTGTTCCCGCCTTTTTCATTTTGAAAGAGCAACGGCCAATGAAGAAACTCCCACACTTGGCAGACCAATGTAACTTCATCACTCAGTCAGTCACTCTGGAACTGACTTTTGCGTTTGCAGGGCCGGCCCTCTGCGGTCCAGCCAAAACAAAAAAAAAAAGAATCGAGAAGTTGTAAATTGTGGGAGAACTGTGGGACTTCTACGCACATGGTTACGTGTCAAAAATACAGACACCATCTTCCACTGGTATTGCGATAAATATTTTCTCACACATGTTCACACTTTCTGGTTGCAGCAGGTCAGTCAAGTTTTGTATGTTTTTCATTTCAAATGTTTCAGCTCCTCACATTGACACATCTGTTTTCAATCACAGAGGGGGTGGGAGGGGGAGGGGGAGTGGAGGAAGTGGAGAAAAAGAGAGAGAGAGAGATAAAAGAAAGGAATGAGAGAAAAGAGAGAATGAATCCAAGATTGAAAGGAAACAAGATAGAAGTATGGCTAGAGAATGATGAAACCAACAGAGCAAGGAAACAGTCTGGAATAAATCTAGCTGCGGAATAAATGTTGATCTCTCGGCGTCCCAGCTATTCCTCTAACTCTGACCTATGGGGCTGAAGTCTCTCTCTCTCTCTCTCTCTCTCTCTCTCTCTTTCGCCTGCAGCTTTCCGTTCCACCAGAGCACATCTCCTCGCTGCCAGGCTCTCCCTCCATCTCCAACTTAATACTCCTCATTTCACCCAAGCCAAAACAACAGATGCTGAAATGTCAAAGTGCCTTCCCTCCACTCGTGAACTCGCAGAAAAATAAAACACATTTACCAAAAAAAAAAGCATCAGGCCAATGACGCCTTGTTCCGTATGCAAACATCAGAAGCAGGCAGTTCCTTCTCATGTCAGCGATTGAGAAACCAAATAGTGCCCAACGGTCTTAGTGGCCTTTTGCTCACTGAAATAAAGTCAGTGATGCCATTTCCACCAAGACGTGTTGAGCTGCTTTGCAGGATATATTAGTGTGAAGGGAAAGACTGATCTGGAGTGGATTGGGATGCTCTTTGCAGATGATGGAACAAAACAGTTTTTTTAATTCACTCTTTTTTTGTAGATTTTTGCAATGGTAAAATAATGATATAATATTACTCCCAACATTTATATTAGCATTAATGATGTAACAAACCTTAAAGGAAAACATTACTTTTGGGGAAATTTGCCCTTTTTGGCAACTCAATTATGACATAAAGTATACCTTGTGGAGTTTTCTTATGAACACAAACAGTTTCTTTACATTCTTGCTTTGTCTTGTGTATCCTTTTGTGATTGTTGAATGCATTTAAACTATTGCAAAGCAGATCTTTTTGAATATTTCAATCGTTTAAAATTTTTAATTGGATTAATCACTTGATTGTCCATAGTTAATTACGATTTATCGCAAATTAAATCACATTTTTAAATAAATGTATAACTTTTGCTACATTTATGCCTAGTGTCCACACTACTCCGGCGTTTTCAAGCCCTTGCTTGATTGGCCAAGTGAGTTGCAAGATTTACTAGCCTGACGAGGCATTTTACTTGCCCTGGACAAGTGGGCAAGCCTTATTGTGTGTAGGCTATATATTACCTGCATGCTCATGTGCATACATTTGCCACCTTGTGTGCATGCTACTAAAGACACATGATGCAAATAAAGTGGGGACCTGCTTATAAAAACATTGTTGACAAATACTCCACGAGGTACCTTCGAAGAGGACAGATAGAAATCATGTGTCATTCATAGAGTTTTCCGGGGATGACGTATGACGTAGGACAACCAGGAAGTTAGCATCGCCCTGGGTTCCCTCGACAAAAAGGCAATGCAATTTTTACATTTGGTTTTGGATTATTGCAGAAAATAAGCTCTGTGGCAAACAAACGTCTATGATAATTACACGTTTTGTTCAGCAAGATAATCTCGACAATCTTGCAACCAGCAGAAGTAAAAAGCTAACGTTGTGAGTATACACAGCGAGGCTGTGAAGGCAGAAGAGTCGGTGTGATGACGTTTAGTAGTCTCATTTAGCCACTTGTTAGCAACCGCCTATTTTAAGACGCATAATTCACTAGTGGGGTATTTATTGGTGTGTTTCATATGGTAGAACAAAACGTTAAATCTCTTCAGCTTGTGTTAACCACAGACCTTATTTCAGGCTTCTAACTAAAAAGCCATTCAAAAAAGCCATTGACTTCCAGATGAGGGAACCGGAAGTGCTAAAATGCTAACTTATTTAGATTTAGACTGATGACAGTTCACTCCGTTCTAACAAAAATCAAGATTCAAAAGCAATATTCAAGCTCCTCTGTTTTTCCATTTCATTAATATTATTACAAATGCTAGTTATGACACCTTGTGCTTATGCTGTTATAACAGCTATTATACCAACTGCAGTGATAGAAGGCGGGCACTCTGGCTGTCTGGGTGCATGTGACAGCATGTGTGTGTGTGGGTGTGGGATGCAGATGCCCAAAGTTCTGTTGCCATTAGAGCAGACTGCACTGCCAGATGTCTGCACAAAGTCCACTCTGTGTGTGTGTGTGTGTGTGTGTATGGATGTTTTGCAGCGGCTGTACACTTTCGTCTTTCCCACCACACACACACTCTGTCTCACCCACAGGCACACAAATGCGCATTGAACAACAATGGATTGTGTGTGCACGCATACTTGTGTGTGCATGCATCTGCTTGTGTGTGTGTGTGCTTAAGCAGGTCAAAGCTTCAAGTGTCCCAGTCTGTTAGACAGATGTTTAAGATCCCTGTTGCACCCATCAGGGATCTTAAAGGAGCTCCTACCCTGTCACACACACACACACACACACACACAAACACACACACACACAAACACACACACCGTCTCTCTCTGTCTTTCACACACACTGACAAACAAACATGCGCACACACACACTCACTCATTAACAACCAATTAGAGAGCAGATATTGGCTCACTGGGGGAAACTAAAGGCCAACCAGTCCTGTTCTCCGCTTCCAACGCCAAGTCACAACAAATACCTGGATGCAAGCCAGGAGAGAGAGAGAGAGAGTGTGTGCATGTGCGTGTGTGTGTGCATGTGCATGTGCATGTGCATGTGTGTTGTTGACTTCTTCTTCCCAAGTTCGGCAGTCCAATCTCATCTCCATTCTTTATTAAAAAAGACGCACACACTCACTAACCCTCACATAATTAAATGCATTTTTCCACTCTGCAAGTCCTGTTGTTCATTGCATCAGCCGGCGTGTCTCAGTAGTACAACTCTCGCTTCAACATTATCTGTCTCACATGGGAATGTGGCACGAGCTATGTTTAACACACACACACACACACACACATGCTCATTCTCCATGGGATTGGAGCAGCGTGTTTATGCCAGTATTGGATGAGGAGATGCTCGAGACATTTGGCTCTCTGGAGAGCATGTTGACAACATCTCTCTCGCTCTCCCTCTCTGTTTACCTCAATCACCGTCTCCCGACTCGCTCATTCTCTCTCCAATCTCTCTCGTTGTGATGTGATTTTCAGTGCTCTTACATCTCTGCAAATTAAATGAAGGTTTGAAAAAGAAACGCTGACAATTTAAGTTGATTAGACAGATGAAGATGCTTTTATTCCCAATAAACTACAGCTGCAGTGAGCTGAAAAAAAGATAAGGTGCAAATACACACACAGTGTAATACACAAATAGTACAGGAAGAATGGATCCTATAATATGGCTTAAAATGGCTTTTTGATTTCAGAGTAAAGGTTTTCACAGATCCACACTCATGAAAATACTACCTGGAAATGAGGTGCATAAAAATCATTTTCAAAAAAAAGGAGACCTGATCTCAAACAGAACCAAAGACCTGATCCAAAATGGTTTCATAAAAAAAAGTTTTCTTTCAACTTCTTCTTTATTTTTTTCCCTGCACCACACCAACATATTCTCATACAACGGTTTGTATGATATCTTACGAAAAAGTTATTCCTTCTTTTTCGTTCAGCAACACGTATCAATTTCTGTTACATGCATGCAGTCTTTTCGAAATAAACATCAGTCTTTTTTTTCCTTTTTAGAATATTTTATTTTCAAATTTTTTAGTTAACCAAATATATAAAACACAAATAAACTCACACAAACATGGCTCCAAATTCCCTCCCTATCCCACCCAAATACAAACTGAAAAAGAAGGTTAGTTAACTATCAATTGAATTAAAAAGGATAAAGAAAAAACAAATTTAATACACAAATAAAGAAATCATAAATAACGAGGTGCAGTGTTCTGACTTATTCAGATGACTAATGATGTCTCAAGTCTGATCATTTTGTTGTATCAAATCCAATATAGGTGTTGGTAAGGAGTCCATATAGGTTAAATAGGGTTGCCAAATCTTCAGAAAGGTGCTGTATTCATTTCTGAGGGTATATGTGATCTTTTCAAGTGGAATGCAGCTGTTCATTTCTGAAAGCCATCTAGATATGAGGAGATGGGAATCAGACTTCCATGCAATAGCTATACACTTCCTGGCGATGCATTATAGAGCTATTTCTAAAAACTGTTTTTGAAAGTTTCTTAAAGGTGTACTAATGACTGTAAAATTCCCTAATAAGCAAATTTGCGGATCCAATGGGAAGGTCAATCTTGTAAGTCTTGTCATAATGTCAGATAAGTCCTGCCAAAAGATATTAAGTTTTGTTCATGACCAGGTGCAATGCAAAAACGAGCCCTCCTCTATACCACATCTAAAAGACATATTTGTTATCTCGGGTCTATATTGATGCAATCTCTGTGGATAAACGTCAGTCTTCACAGGAAACAACTTCTTTAGGTTTATGCCAGAAAATACTTAGTTAGGCTTAGGAAAATGTCGACTTTGTTAGGATTAGGCAACGAAACCACTTGGTGATTTGGCTTAAAATAACTCGGGACGTGCTGTAACTTAAATACGTCAGTTACGTGCTAAATAAACCAACGTTGACTTCTGGTTTCACAGAGGACATGAACGCCGGTCTCATGGGCAAAAGTCCGCTATTTTTTGACCCACCCATCCATCTCGACCTCCTCCTGTATACGCAGTAGTCGCCTTTCCTGGTTCACGATTACGTGAATTACACATGAATTCATTTTGTGGGATATATACGAATTACAGTGCATTACTTTTCGTAGGTATAAACTGGGACAAAAAAGTTTGGAAACTTGTGTTTGGTCGATTATGTCTCTGTTGTTCCAATGCTAATGGTCATTGTATTTTACATGGTTGGAAAGCCTGTTTATTTACCTTCACAATGATGTCCAACTTGTAAGGATCATGCATTTGTGGGATGAGCAGCACAGCTGATTATGTGGGTAGCGCCCAAGAAAAAAATTGCCAAAATGCTCTGCCAATGGTAAACAGTGTATTCTCCTGTTGGTATTGACTCTTGTTTTGAGTTGTTTGGCGGACTGGAAACACAAGTTTCCGAACTTTTTTTTCTTAGTTACGAACGGTGTATGAGACCGGCCGGACCCCATGGATCACCATCTCCGTCTCGCCTAAAGAACATATTTCTGCTGTGACGATTAGGATACACCATGTAGTCAGAGCTGATAGTGAACCTGTTGTCAGTGCAAAGTAAGAAAATAGTAGGCAAATACACATAGAAGGTAACTGAAATAGTAGTTTTACAATGGATGTGTGCACTGTGGAAAAGTTGTTCTTCCCGGCGGTGCCGCTTCTTCTGAAACACCACAATATGGTCAGGCAGCTCTTTTGCTTACATGGTTAATGAACAATTGAAAGAGCTGAACTCAAACTTTCTCTGTCAGTCTCTTACTCGCCTCGCTGTCCTCCTGGATTGAGGCTCATTAGTGGCGACAAGAGCGCTGTTGACCCCTTAGCCTTCCCCTATGTCTCTCCTCCTATCTCCCCTCATTTTATCCCTTTTTCTCTCCCCATCTCCTCTCCTTTCTCTTCATCTCACTTGCCCCACTCTTTCCCTCATCACCCCATCATCATTCACCCAGCAAGAGTTTGGCAGGGGTCTACATGTGTGTGTGTGTGTCTGTGTGTGTGTGTGTGTGTGTTGCCAGGGGCCAGCCTGCGCCTGTGTACAGCAGAGGTCTTCGGCAAGGACAACACAGGGGACTCTGTCCTTGTCTAACCCCCTGAAAATAGAACAAAGGTGTGTGTGTGTGTGTGTGTGTGTGTGTGCGTGCGCGCCTGTGTGCGTGCACTATGTACAGTGTCCTGAGTATGAGCTATAGCTTGTATTAATAATAGCACGGTCAGAGGTCTAGTAGGCCAACAGGGACAAGCTACGCAGAGCTTATAAAAGCACTAGTAAAAGACTACTGCAGGTCACCTTATGTTAGGGACACAGTAAAGGATTATTACACTGATTTACACCAAACACTGTACAACCATCCAGGTGATGGTCCATTCATAGCCTTTTTGAAAACATAAATACAATACAAACATGGAAGACAGTTCTGTTCTTCAAGTATGATTTAACCATTCAAATTGGCCCTGATAACATGACATACATTTGATATTCAAGATGGGGTATCTATAGCTTTTAGGGATGTTACGACTCCAGAGATTTAGAAGTTGATACCATTACCACTGCAATTCACCACTGATTCTCGATACCAATTCGATACCACAGTAAAAAAACAAAAGTAAAACAACAAATCCCATGTACTTCAACTTACACTCCTTTATTACCGTTCGCATGCTGGTTTTTGTAAGGAAGTTCAACAGGTCATAATTCCCTCTCGGCACCTCCCGTTAACATTAGCTGTTAGCTAAGCGCAGGACTGTGCTGCTTACCGACTGCTAACGGCTAGCGTTAACAAGCTCTCGTACTGCCGATTCAAAACATTTGTTGTTCACAATATTGCATCATCAGGGAAAGAATAGGGTGCGTCAATGGTGACTTTATCCCAAACACATCCTCGATTGTCCCTGGGACAACGGGACTCCGTAAGTCTTAAGACCTGACGGTACCTGCGGCTTCAACTCGGTACCAAAGTATTGGTTGTCGTGACATCCGTAATAGCATTTATTAACATTTATTAGGTAAAGTTTTTCTTCTTTTGTTAGATTAAAATAAAGTATATTGCTCAGCTTAAGGTATCCAACAAAGTATTAATTTTGGTGTTGCAATAATGGAACCGAATCTCAGGTGTACCCAGCTTTAATTTTCAGTGAAGTGAGGTAAAAGTAACTAAGGATGCAACGATACCGGATGATCGGATATCAGGCCAATGCTAACTCAAATATCTGGATCGAGTATCGGTGACAATGGGGCCGATCTATTCAATTCAGTTCGATTCTGTTCATGTACTATATTATACGTTATATGCTGGCAATTTAATTCCTGTTTAAGTTTTGAGCAATTTGTTGCAGCATTTAAAAAGATTACACTATAACTGTAATTCCTGATAATTTTTAAGATTTTTTACCACGTTGCTAGTGTATGATTTATTATTTTAATAATAAATATCAGTTCAGTAAATGTATATCTCTATGTATTTATTTGTTAGAAAGAATTATTTGAGTCAAGCCTGATGTTGCCTTACACATTAAAGAATGATCCCAGTCACTTCGGCATACAGTATGTGGCTGAAAAAGCTTCAGTGTCTCCTCGATGCGTCGCCGTAGTAGAGGAATGATGGAGGAGGCAGACTGTAGGAATTACATGTCTACAAGGCACACAACAGCTAGCAGATGTCAGGTCTGTGTGAGGCCACATTTGTCTGCAGTGAAAAAAAACACACGTCGACTGAACGCTCCACTGTGCCTCAATCTGAGCTGTTGACTCTATGGTAATGATGCAAGTCAGGCTAAACATAACAAACCATTAGCGTCCTCAGCATGCCGGCGACGGCGCTGCGAAAGACGGCGATCTCACTCCTGTGTTTGCGAGCTCGACAGACACTGGGAATGCAGATTAGTTTACAAGAACGAGGCGCTGGCATAAATAAATCCAGGCTAAATGATGTAATTATGAGCTACTATTATAAACCATTTTTTACTCTGGGTCGTGTTCCTTTAAAACTTTGGATTTGGAACAACCATGTGACCTGTAAATTCTTGAAACCCAGGATCCTCATCCTGATAATGCTGTTAAAGGAAGGAAAGATGGGCTCAGAGAGCTGAAAGAAAAAAAAAAAGAATAACCCCTTTGGGACGGACATGATTTCCAACTGACCAGTCCCAGTGAACCATGGGAAAAAAAATAATAAAGGGAGTGAAGACAGTATGTGGAGACAGTGAAAGAAAAAGAGAGTGAAAGAACAGGATTAGCAGGAGGAGGAGAGACTGGGATGGAGGGAAAGAAGATAAAGAGGAAATGAGTGTAAGAAATGAATGGAGGTCTGGTTCTGCTCTGACTTTATCAGAGGAAACAAGGGGAACTGCATGGCAGGGAGTCAAGGCCGGGGTTCGTACTCTCACTGAGCCATGGCCATCTCTCTTCCTCACTTCTTTCCCTCTCTGCATTTCTACGTTTTTATTCCCTCCTCTTCATATCTGTCTCCATCTCCTCTGCATCGCTTCATTCGCCTCAAGAAAGTGGAGAAAAAGGAATTCCATTTCTCTTGTTTTTTCTCCTTTTGTCCTCCTTTCTTCCTCTCAGATTACTCGCAAAACAGTTCCAAAATTGAGAACATGTTTATGTAAATCATACAAAAGCTAAAGCATCGTGTGTACGTGTCTCTCTCTCTCTCTCTATCACTTTGTGTCTTTGTCCATTGAAGTTAAACTTCTGGCTGCCTTTTAAAAGTCTGCAAGAAGGGAGACAATGTCCGCCACAGGCTTTTTCTCAACATCTTTTTCAACCTGCACACACACACACACACACACACTTATGTGTGCAAGCACACATGTTCCCCCTACAGCGTTGCTGTTTTGGAGGGATGGGGTGATTGATTAGTCTCTACGGCTTGTAATGAACAAGAGGAAGCTGCCATGTTAATCGTGGGAGGCTCGATCCTGTGTGTGTTTGTGTGTGTGCTGTATATTTGTTCCTGTGAATATTAACATATATTAAGGCTGTCAATCACTTAAAATATTTAATCGCATGACTGTCCATAGTTAATTACGATTAATCGCAAATTAATCAAACATTTTTAAGTAATAAGTATTTAATACTCTCATCAACATGGGAGTGGGCAAATATACTTGCTTTATGCAAATGTATGCATATATTTATTATTGGAAATCATTTAACACAAAACAGTGACAGATATTGTCCAGAAACCCTCACAGGTACTGCATTTATTATAAAAAAATATGCTCAAATCATAACATGTCAAACTGCAGCCCAACAGGCAACAACAGCTGTCAGTGTGTCAGTGTGCTGACTTGACTATGACTTGCCCCAAAACTGCATGTGATTATCATAAAGTGGGCATGTCTGTAAAGGGGAGACTCGTGGGTACCCATAGAACCCATTTTCATTCATATATCTGGAGGTCAGAGGTCAAGGGACCCCTTTGAAAATGGCCATGCCAGTTTTTCCTTACCAAAATTTAGCGTAAGTTTGGAGCGTTATTTAGCTTTAGTTTCATATGATATCAGTATCTTCACTGTAGCTTTAAATCGCAAGTTGTGTAAATGCGTTAAAAAAAATGTAACTAACATTAAATAACATGTTATTATTTACTTTGACAGCCATGGTTTCATGGATCCAACTGTTTACTTCGATGAACCAACTCCTAAAATTCGCACCACTATTTTGCAGGGAAATTTGACTCATGTATATGTATGCACTGCACGTACTTTAGTGTATGAATGTGTGTGTGTGAGAGAGAGTGTACATCTGCTCTATCTCCTTTCAGAGTGGTATGGACCTGAAGTTGTGTGTTTGTGCTTCTTGATATGCGTGCACAGTATGTGTGTGTGTGTGTGTGTGAGGTCGCCGCAGTAATTTAGATGCAGTCGATTATCTCTGTTACTCATGTCTAAGCCGCACACCTCCTGATGCGAACATAGCTATCACATGCTTTTAATGACATGCCTATTACACACACACACACACACACATACACACACACACACACATAAATCAAGCGTGACATATCAACATATCAGCGTGGCAATGTGCCTGTACGAGACACTTTGATTATGATATGCTAATCTGACCTATAATTTACTTCCTGTCATGTCTCTGTCGTCTCCTCTGGTGTCCTGCTCATGTGTTCGCCCTCCCCCTCCGTGTTCTACCCCGGCTCCGTTTGATGATTTACTCACTGTATCGGCTCGTCTCTTATTAGAAACTACATCGCCGAAGCTGTATACAAAGAAATCAATATTTAAAACATTAGCGAGCAACTGTTCATCCATTCAGAGCATGCTGAGATGCTTAATTGCTTGGTTTGACATCATGTACAATGAAATAATCAAAGGCTGCATGGAGGGGAAGGCATTAATCACAGAAGCTGACACTGCATACCGGTTAGATTGTGCTGTTTGACCTTGATTGAAAGACAAATATCACTGTCTCTATATCACTGCCTTTTCTATCAAAAATTATTTTTTATTATTTTTTTTAAAAAAAGGGGGAGTTCAGGAAACTGAAGTTAATTTTTCCAGCGACGCCCATTAATTTCACACCATTTCTCAGTAAATCTGCAGCGGCTTGGCTCCGCTCCAGCACCATAAAACGTCTACTAAGTGCCGGGGAGATGGAAAGCCTCCTCCTTCTTTAAGAATTAATGTTAGTTTAACGAGAAAAGGGATTTAAAAAGTGTTAATGGTTGAGTTAATGTCTTTTCTCTTCTTCTTATCCCCCAATTCCCCCACCCACCAGCCGCTGCAGATAGACGATAACTTCTGCGGCCAGGACTTCAACCAGCCTCTAGGGGGCACCACCGCCATCGAGGGCATCCCGCTTTACGTGGACAAGGACGACGGCATGACCTCCGTGGCGGCCTACGACTACCACGGACACACCGTGGCGTTCACCGGCACCCGCAGCGGACGCATGAAGAAGGTAGGCATCCTGGAGTGTGTGTGTGTGTGTGTGTGTGTGTGTGTGTGTGTGTGCGCTCAGTTTGAAGCAGTATTGCCATTGTGGTGTGAAAACCCTTGCAACTCCATTTTTGATGACTCATGGATGTATTAACTTGGAGTAAAGGATTACAAACTCTTCAAACAGGCAAAATTCAATAATCATTCAATCCTTTTCAAAGCCCACATTATTTAAACCTACTGGAAAAATATGATTACAGGTAAAGGCACAATTTTCTGACAGTGACCGTAGTGCTATTTTATCATGTTTATGTTCTGGCTTTTGTCACTGGATGTTTCTTGCACATTATGAACGATAAAAAAACAATAAATTACAGTGATAACTGACATTAATACTAATAAAATGTGACTAAAATGGGGATTCAAATGCTCCTGCCAGCGTATAACAATGTGTGTGTGTGTGTGTGTGTGTGTGTCTGTGTGTGTGTGTGTGTGTGTGTGTGTGTGTGTGTGTGTGTCCCATGCTCTACAGAAAACCATTTTCACTTTGAAGCAATTTTCTGTCATTTTATGATGTATTTTCAATGGTCATTGGTTTTGTCAACGCTGACAAATGGTTTTGTCATCACAAGTATCATCGCAGACATCAGTTGTGATGTTTGTGTGTGTGCGTGTGTGTGCGTGTGTGTGTGTGTGTGTGTGTGTGCATCTTTAATGGCATATTGTGTGTGTGTGTTTTTTTTTCTTAAAATATCTTTTCACTGCTTCTAAACATACTAAATAAGACACATACAGTTTGGAAGAAAAAAAAAAGTAATGCCTACCATAGACTAGGAGACTCTGAAAAGAGTTCTAAAAGACTGAAGTCTGACACCCTCTCACATCTAAAGACAATGTGCCATAAGTCAGAGTTTTTAGTCACAGACTATAAGATTTTGCATAGACCGGGGATCTTGCAGGGTCACTATTTACAGATTCCTTTTGAGATGATGTCACATCCTGCTCCTGATGGAAATTTACGAGAAGAAAAACTGTTGACAAAGAAATGGACAGAAATTGCTGCAGCCCTCAAAATCCCCGGTGATTGTGCTATAGCTAGCTAGCTAGCTAACCTCTCAGTGTGTTCCAATCCACGTACTTCCTGAAGTACACTTCAATGTAGTGCACTGTGTGCATTCTGTACTTACTTGAGTAGTGCGTGAATTTCAACAGGGTAGGGTCGTCTCAAATCGAATACTCTGCACCGCACTTACCGGAAATGACGATCGCAACATTTGACCGCAGCTCGCAACCCGCAAAAAAAAAATCTTCTTCTTCTTCGGGGTTTTGCGGCAGCTGGCAGCCTTTGTGTTGCATTTCTGCCTCCCTCAGGATTTACCCGTCCATTATCCGCTAAAATATCTGCCTGCTTTGTGTCCCAATGAAATCAAATGAGTAGACATGAAACATTATAATTTAATAGTGGTCGTGGTCCCGCCCCTTCCGCTACGTATCCAAGATGGCGACAATTGAGTGTGAAAAGTGTCCAGGGTTCCACACTCAACAATTTGACCGTTTGGAGTACAACATTCGAGTGTAAGTACGGAAGTACGCGGATTGGAACACACTAACGGTCTCGAATGGGGCTACTTGCAAGCTATCGTTAGCTAGTGGAATGTTTGCTATTAACCTACGCGCTAACTGTGTGTTTCAGCTGAAGATTGCTAGCTTCAGTCATATAAATGGAAACCCACGTGTATATATGAGAGAAAGAAAGAGAGAGAGTACTGCAGTCAGATATATATCAAAGAGTTTAGATGCAAAGAGGCGAGACTTCAGTGTTTTTTGACAATATAGCTGCTAGATGGTGCTGCGGTAGCGCTGCCGCCAGTTTGGAATGAAATCGCCAGTACCTATACTTAAATAGCCCACATTTATATTGTTATGTCCTAAAAGTTGTAAAATGAACTAACAGCTGAATCCAGAGTTATTTTCCTCGGCATAATGAACGTGCATCAGACCCACGGGACTGCACCGCCCTGCACGCTCAATATGGCATATCCGGTTCTGCCAGCTTCCTGCTAGCTGTAACAATGGATATATTGGCTGTAATTCATCACTTGTATTATCTTATAATACACTCATGGGCTGTATGCTGTAAGCCTGTACCTTGGTGGATGTATTAACGTCTCTGTTCCAAAACAACCAGCTATCGGCCAGTAGCTAGTAGTGCTAGTAGCATGACATAAACAGAATTTAATGCAGATGACTTTCACTTTCTTTGCAATATACGTTCTTTGTTTATATGATTGAAGCCAAAAATCTTCAGCTGAAACATACAGTTAGCTCATAGGCTTATAGCAAACATTCCATTATAGCTAACATTAGCTTGCAAGTTAGCCCGTTTGGGACAATGATTTGCTAGGTAGCTATAGCATTTAGCATATTCATCAGGGATTTCGAGGGCTGCAGCTTTTTTTCCTTCTCCACTCTATCTCGGTACAAATGGGAGGACACCTCAAAAAGAGACGTTTACTTTCTACGCAGTTTGCTGCTTCCTGTTTGGTGCAGGAGAGAGCGCTCACCTATTGGTTGTTGACAATGTGCACGTCATTGAACGTACGATAATATTAAAGTTGCTTGATTTTATCAGAACGTCAAGACAAGAAAAAGACTGACATAAGACATCTCGGACTGAGTTTTATGACCGTGTTTTTATTTTTGACATTGGGAACATGTCTGCGACGGTGAAATCGCTTAAAAAGTTGTTTGGTGTGAGGTCGGCAGCAGGCAGCAGCTCTGGAGATGAGGCAGTGTGTGTTTGTGTGTTGATGTGTAGAGCGCGTGCTGTTTGACAAACCGGAGCTGTGCAGGGTTTTATCTTGCCGAGCGTTGTTTGGTGGTCTCGTCACAGTGTTGTCAAGAGCCGGGGAGTGTATCTGAGTAGCTTTAAGGTGGCTGAGGATGATTTCTTATGTGTCTCCTGAGGTGCGAAAACCCCCATGTCTTGTGTGTGTATGTGTAGATCTTTGCTTGTGCTTGCAATGGGAGGCCTCAAAATCCATCCTCAATCACAGGCTAGCTAGTAATTTCCCATCATGTTCAGCATACACCCAGCATGCAGTCCCCCTTTGTGAGTGTGTGGGTTTACAGTATGTGTGTGTGGTGTACCCATGTTGAGTAGACCACACGGCGCGTGTGCCAATCAGCCGCTCCTTCATCTGAGATCCGACTGAGCCGCTTGTGTTCTTTTTTCACTTTTATCCTCAGCAGGACATCTCTATACGAGTGTGTCCGTGTCACCAATACTCTGGAGACGGGAATAAAACAGTCACCTGAGGATAAAAATAATTGCATAAATACGTACATAATGCAACATAAATGAAAAAAAAAAAAAAACACATCCACATTTCACTGTCAGCAGCATTTCAATTTGAAGTTTTAGAGATTTTTTTTTTTTAGGAACCCTTTCAAGTCAACAATCATTTTGTAGATGCTTATTTCTTTTCTATCAAATGGTGATGTCTTTGTTTGGAAGTCTTTGTGTTTACATCCGTCATGATTTATTAAAGCGAAATGCATCTGAAATATTCAGCTGCTACAGTTTTTGATAGGAGTTTGACAGCTTAAGCATTATAGGCCTGTGTGTCTCTGTCGAAGCTGGAATGTCTGTCGCAGTAATGCTGCTGTCAACTGCTTTTATATAGGCTATGATAATGTAACACACACACACACACACACACATGCCTCCTTACACAGCTTCCTGTCTCTGGTGTTTTGCTAAGTCGACTGAAACCTGGCCCACTAGTCCTTGTGTCTGACCCCTGTTCTGTGTCTGTGTGTGTGTGTGTGCGCAGACAGATGATTTGTGTGGGCTTGTTGAGCGTGTGGGGTCAGCAGATCCTGGATGATACCCCCGCACGATCGGAATCCCATTTCCCCTCAGCCGGCATGTCTTCCTGTGCTCGGGGATGGAGGGGAAGAAGGTGAATGAATATACTGTACGGAGGATGGAGGGCCGCCGGTGTCTTCGCGCAGATCAATGCAGATGCCGCAGTAACATGCGGTTGTCTGCATGAGCAGGGAAATGGCGAGGCGGGACACCAATTACAATAAATCAGCAGTGATTACACCTATAGCCGGGTTTTTACATTCGTCGGTGCCTGGCTGAGTCTCTCCTCTGACACGGGATACGATTAGTTTTAGCTTTACTTTCCAAATAAATTGGACAACAGCTGTTAAACGACTGAACTAGATTTGTACAAAACAGAGTTTGGAAAGAGGAAGGAGCTGGGATTAGATAGAAGGAGAAGCAAGAGAGTGAGGCGGAGGCAGATGGGAGAGAGATAGGTACAGGCTGTGTGGTTTTATTGCTATTCATTGGGAGTTAAACTGTGCTCCTTGGCCTAATGAAATGTAAAGCTGCAGCGTATCGATGTCGGCACACACGCACACGCTCATTAGAATTCCTACGACGCGACTGTTGCTGAACGCGCGTCCGCCCGCGTGCACACGTCTCGGCTGCTAGACTCCCCGTATTGATTGATCTATGAATATATAATCGTTAGTGTAAATCTTAAACCTAGGCAGTCCATTGGATAAGTGATGGTGTCTTTGTCTGGGTGTGTGAGAGAGACAGAGGGAGGGAGAGAGCTGTGACGTAAGCCAGGCTGCTGCTTTACATCGGCATGACTAATCACAATGCCTGGACTGACTAAGCACACAGCATGTATGTGCAAAATAGCCACCTAATGTCTCCGTTACTGTTGGCTTTCTTTCTTTACAGGTTTTGACTGTGAGTGTGAGGACTAACACTGTTGTATAAGTTGCCCTTGCATACTGCAATTCTGACTGTTGAGTTATATCAAATCAGCATTCTATTAACAGTCTTTATTGGTTTTATGTGGCACGGCGGAGAACAGCTGATTAAGAGCTCCGTGTCAAAATCAAAGCTAATTTAGTGATTTAATGGTGCAGTATGGCCTTTGTTAGGATAAGGTAGCTGTTACATTCAGCGACACTGTAATAATAAGAAAGAAGCAGAGCAGTGACAGAATGCTGATACTGTATTCATGCCGATCTGGATATAAGATTTAAGAG
Organism: Sebastiscus tertius; assembly: GCA_916701665.1. Taxonomy (NCBI): domain Eukaryota; kingdom Metazoa; phylum Chordata; class Actinopteri; order Perciformes; family Sebastidae; genus Sebastiscus; species Sebastiscus tertius. The sequence goes on along the minus strand of CAKAOH010021635.1, from coordinate 12,575 downwards.
CTTATGATGAGCTGGAAGAATTAATCGATGAATGGATTAGCTTGATCCACGGAAAATTAATCAGCAAATATTTTATAATGACAAGAATTGATTTATCGTTTTATTTTTGGACTGTTAGACAAAACAAGCACATTGAAGATGTCACCTTGAATACAGGAAATTGTAACGGTTTTCACTATTTTCTGACCTTTCATGGACCAAACCATTGATTTAGAAACTAATTAATAGGCAAATTAATCTGCTACTCTGTCAAAGTCAATGCGATAATAACGCGTTAAAGCAAAATAGTTTTAACGCCACTAATTTCTTTAACGCATTAATGCAAATTTTTAGGTTATAGCGTGCTCAGTTTTAAGGCTAAAGTGAAGATACTGACATCATATGAAAAAAACCTAAGGAATCCATTGGTACCAACCATGTCATACTAGCTTGTCGCAAAGGAGGTTTAAAAACGTTCCAAACTTACGCAAAATTTTGGCAATGAAAAACTTTCATAGACATTTTCAAAGGGGTCCCTTGACCTCTGACCTCAAGATATGTGAATGAAAATGGGTTCTATGGGTACCAACGAGTCTCCCCTTTACAGACATGCCCACTTTATGATAATCACATGCAGTTTGGAGCAAGTCACACTGACAGCTGTTGTTGGTGTTGTGTTTTAAAGAGAGACTATGTAGTCTTTGATGAACAGTCGCAACTGTAGTCACATGTGAAAGTCATGGGCTGAGGCTAAATGCTAGTCATCATGTCTGCAAGAGTCATCATGTATTGAGCGTCAAAGGTCTTTTTGTCCTTAGACTTTTTGTCCTGGGGCTGCTGTAGAAACATGGTGGCCGGCTCATACATAGTCTCACTTTTATGTTATTAAAACATCATTGCCTTGCTGACTTTGTGTCTACGGCATTCCAATGTCATGCTTCGGTGCGAGAAAAGGGTAGACGACAAAAGCAACCAACTGGTACCAACACATTAGAAACTTTCAACTTAAGTCATGAGTGACCACAACCGTGACCTCACCGAGTGAACTCGACCCATGGACGGCATTATCATGGTTATCATGAAGGCATCGTTAAGGGTTAGGACGGTGTTGAAGGCTGAAGGACATTGCTAGAATGTACGATACGAGACTCAGGGTTGCAAGATGAAAGATATGAGTTGGCGGGTGTCTAATGTGAGATGAAAGATGTACAGTAGGATGTAGGATACAGGACATACAGCTATTAGGTGTAGGGAATCGATTAGGATGCAGCCTTGTCAGAAGAGGCTGCCTCTCTCCTAGTGAAACGCCACCAGTCTCATGCCAGCAGCAGCAGCATATGTACACATTATGTATTGTTGTTCTTTGCTCAGTACCTCAAAGTCAAACATGATTACATTTTTCTTTTAAGCACCACAGTAAGGAGACACAGTGTAGGTGGGGGACCGATAGCTTTTAACAGCATGAAATTGCTCCATGGGCCGCCTTCTGTGCCGTTTGCCAGAAACATCCTTAAAAAAAAACCCTCCTCAGATCTCGGTAAAAACCTGGAAATCCTTTCATTCCCCTCATTTCGTCTCCTCTTTTGTCTACCTGGGAGAACAAGGCGCTCTCCTCTCGCCACATCAGGCCGAGATGAAAAGAAACTCTCAGCAGCCTGAAGTATTTCCAAATTTAAGAAACAAAAAAGAGGCAAGCAATGAAGAGCAGAGAGAAAGAGAAAGAGAAAGAGGGGGAGGTTTACTCAGCGGTGTATAGGTATGTGAATGTGGATGTGTGTGTGGTGGGTGAAGGGGGGAGGTGGTTTCATGTCATTTCATCATTTCCCTGCTAGCAGCAAATCCAATTACTTTTCCCTTTCCTTTCTATCTTGGAAGATAGTCTGAGTGACAGGGCCGATTGGAGCAGCGCTGCTGAGGTAACTGTGCCAACCGGTTGATTGACACAACGCTGGCACTTCACTGCCTTGAGACATGGAGACGAGTGAGAGACTGGTTAGACTTCAGGGCATCTCGGAGCTCAGCGAGGTGGACCAGAAGTTCACCGGCCCCGCTCCTTCGATCATACATCCCTCCCACTCAGAGATTATCTAATACACTTTTTTTTTGCTGAGATGCTTCATGTGTTCTCCTGAGCTTCTGTGAGACAGCAGCGACATATACATTACTACCCCATCCTATCTACTGTACTGCCCTCACTCTCATACTCTACTCTGTTAACAGTATCCCACCCCCTTAATGAAATCAGCTATTTGGCAATATAATAGGCAGTATGTATTGTGTGAATTGAGTTAGGATGCCCATCATCTCTTAAGAAATACATCTAACTGTACAGCCAAATCAGTCTCACGGCAGGTCGTGAAATAGTCAAAAAAACGTAATCTATTTGATTCGTGTACACAGACACAAATTTCCCTTTTTTTTCGTGATGCTCAGCACGAATTTCGACAGCATATTTTTAGTGCGTTTTCCTATGAATGTCCAGCAACAAGTGATGCACGTCAATTTCCTCTCCAATCTTTTCAAAATAAAACTACTTAGTTAGGTTTAGGAATAGATCAACTTGGTTAGGCTTAGGCAACGAACTACTTCGTCAGGCTTAGGAAAAGATCGACTTGGTTAGGCAATAAAATTACTTAGGTTTAGGAAAATATTGCGGTTTGAGTTTAATGTGTTATGCCACTTATGTTAGCTAGCTTTTGGATTCCATCGTGATTTGGGTTAAAATAACTCTGGAAGTACCGTAACTTAAGTACGGAAGTTACGTGACAAATAAATCAACTTTGACTTGTGGTTTCACACGAGACACGAACACCAGTCTGCTGGAGGAAAGTCCCGTGTTGTTGGACCCACCCATCTACCCAGACCTCCTCCCTATTTCTTTAGTTGGGCCTTTCTTTTAGGTGGCTAAAATATGTTTTGCTGCCGTCCCCGTCCACACCAGTACATTGCTTTGCTCCTGCTATCGTCATCTACTGTAGGTAATACACTGACTATGGATAACCCTAACTGCACTTCAAAACATCCAATCTATCCCTTTTAGTAGGCTGATTTATACTTCCACTCCACTACATTTCAAAGGGGATTGTCTATGTATTTTATTTGAATAACTTTAGAGGCAAACTATCCAGTGTTTTACAGAAAGAGCAGTGATTACAGAAGAAGTCAGTAAAGTGAATAGTTTTATTGAAGCCTGTAAATCATCTTGCAAACTTATCTTGTCACACATTGGACAGGTACAGTACAGCACTCTGACTGGGAACCACTACTCTAACCAGTATACTTCTAAGGATACCAGCCCTGTAAATCCCAGCATCCAGTGAATGAGAGAGTGCCTTGGATCTCTTCCTAGAGTTTGAGATGGCCTTGCGTGTATTGGCTCCGCGGGCTTAGCAGTAAAACTAGCTGTCAGAATGATTAAGCCTAATCAGGAAACATGGGATGGGAGGTAATTTAGCATGTGAATGCTAATTAGCACTAGCATTTAGACTGGCAGACGATGATTGAAGCGGCGCATCGGCAGCTCAGGCTGGTTAAATGGCAAAAACACCAGGCTGGTAGAGATGATTGATAATCTTGGGTCGGGCTGCTGTCTGTTTCCCTGTTTGTGTGTGTGTGTGAGAGTGTGTGCAGACTATAGCTTCCCCTTCTCTCCAATGCAAACTCATAATGAGCAGATGAGCGCAACACCTGAGCACACTAATTCCATCTTTATCCCATTAAGTAGAAGTTAGTGGAATAATGTCCTATTACTTTCTCAGAATACACACCAGGCTTTTTGTGAAGCCGTGTGTGTGTGTGTGTGTTAGTGGTGTCATTCCTGTCTGGAGCTTCTACCCTGAGCGTGAGTGAGTTTCTGAAACTGTAGTTTGGCATGCACACTGTGTACTTGCTATTATGTGGACACGTATATGAAATAGTGTCAGTGGAATGGTGTTTTTGGGTGTGATCCTCTGGTGTGTAAATCTTGCAGAGATAATATTACCGCTATGAGCGGTGCTAATGTTTGAGTGAATCATCATCCTATTCTCCGCCACTAGTACTTCTCTGTACTCCCTCTCTTCAGGTCTTTTCCTGTCCACAGCCCCCCCTCTCCCTCTCTTCCCCTCTGCTCCCCTCATATGTCACCTTCAGCTCCCTCTCTCCCAACCGAGGTGGGCTGGATGCCCGCAAATCTGCCTCCCTAGAGAATTTCCCGCCTCATCTCTGTGTGTGTGTGTGTGTGTGTGTGTGTGTGTGTGTGTGTGTGTGGGGGGCGTACTGTCCTTCTCATCCTCTCCCTCATTCTCCTTATCTCCTCTATCCATTAGTACATTAGTGTACGTCAGCCCGAGAAAAAAAAAGTGCTATCTCTGTCGAGCCTTTCATGAGAGAGAAAGAGAGAGAGAGAGAGTCGTAGAGGAACACAGAGAGGAAGTGAGATAGATGAACAGATACAAAGACGTGTAAAGGCAGACACAAAAGTGATATGATAGGCCTACTTGTAAGTGATCAGAGTGAGCATCTATATACAACTTTATGCACGTGTTTGTCTGAAAGTTTAAGATGAGATGAATGTGTAAAAGTTGTTGCACTCATTGCAATGTCTTAAGCTAACATTGTCAAGTCATCATTTATAATCATAATAATCCAAATGAAAAGCAGCAGCAAATTGACCCAATGCAATACAAATACATGAGTTTAATGGAGCTCAATGGGGCGTTGTTCACCGCTGGCCTATCCAGAGGACAAATGGACAAGGCTTTACTATATATAACCAATGCAGTCTATTGTATCAAAAATAGATTTTAACTGGCGGGAATATATTTAGAACATGATTATGCACAGGTAAAGAAAAACGCAATTTGTAGCATCCAAAATATCTTCAAATGAATGTCATAAGTGAACATACATGTATATTCTAGGGCTGTCAATGGATTCAAATATTTAATTGCAATTAATCTCATGATTGTCAATAGTTAATTGTGATAAATTGCAAGTTAATTGCTTTTTTTTCATCTGTTCAAAATGTACCTTAAAGGGAGATTTGTCAAGTATTTAATACTCTCATCAACATGGGAATGTGCAAATATGATTGCTTTATGCAAATGTATTTATATATTTATTTTTGGAGATCCATTTCAACACAAAACAATGACAAATATTGTCCAGAAACCCTCACAGGTACTGCATTTAGCATAAAACATATGCTCAAATCATAACATGGCAAACTCAAACTCAACAGACAACAACAGCTGTCAGTGTGTCAGTGTGCTGACTTGACTATGACTTGCCCCAAACTGCATGTGATTATCATAAAGTGGGCATGTCTGTAAAGCGGAGACTTGTGGGTACCCATAGAACACATTTTCATTCGCATATCTTGAGGTCAGAGGTCAAGGGACCCTTTGAGAATGGCCATTCCAGTTTTTCCTCGACAAAATTTAACGCAAGTTTGGAGTGTTATTTGGCCTCCTTTGCGACAAGCCAGTATTTCATGGTTGTATCCTCACTCTAGCTTTAAAACTGAGCCCGCTACAACCTAAAAATCGCAAGTTGTGTTAATGCATTGAATAAATTAGTGGCGTTAAAACAAATTTGCATTAATGCATTGTTATTATTGCGTTAACTTTGACAGCCCTAGAATATTCGTATTCAGTGGGTTTTTGAGACTTGTGATTTGAAAAACATCTTCATCTAAAGTACATGTTAAATGACTTTCTTTTGAGGAAATCAAAGTCCTTCTTCTTTCTTTTTTGCTGCCACACAGGAAATGAATGCATTAGTGTGAAGATGAATTAATGGGACTCCACCTCAGACTGACTTCCACATGTTAAAGTGTCTCCTCTAGACTCATTTGCATTTGAATTCCCCAGGTGTTACTTATTATAGGAGGAGACAAATGGACAGTATGTTGGAGGGAAAAAAAGAGTAAAACCTTTTTTTTTCAGAGTCAGCACAGCATCCGATGAGCATGGAGTGATACAGAAATAGTCCTTTAGAGCGCTGGCAGAGTGATCTGAATTACAACAGCAGGATCTCTGCCACCTCCGGGACGGAGGCTGATATGATACTGTTCTGCATCACTTATTAGAGGCAAGCCGCTGCTAATGTGCCTTTGCGGTTGTGGGTTCAATTCCCAGGTGGGCTATCACTTCATATGTATTACCCCCTGTGTCCTTGAGCAGGGCATTATCTCAGCAGTCCCTCCGGAGGAATCCGGCTCAATGTTAATGGATGGACGATATGCATGGAGAGCTAGATGGATGGATTAGTGAGCTAATGAATCTTTGATAAGTGGGAAGGCTTTGTGAGTGTCAAGAGACAAAGGGAAAGATCACAGCTAAACCTATCAACTGTGAGATGGCTTTAATTCACACAAAACCCTAGCGGAGGCTGACTTTGGTGTTGCCATTATGGAAACTAAGTGATGTGCCTGCTGGCTGTATGAAGCAAATCCATCCGGAAAAAAAGGCAATATCCACTGTTTTTGGACAAACGTATTCACAAAATTGTTATTTCATATGTTATTATGAAGTCATATGTTGTCTTGGAGAACAGAGTTTATAAAGCTACATATCAAATAATGCTGCTATTAAATGGGGTAACTTTACTACAGTTAGCCCTGTAGGCGGTTTGGGGATTAAGTGTTTGCAGGTTAATTTATTCGGCTCTCCTTGGAATTCCTATTGCCGTATATTTTTATTTACACATAACATTGACATTTTATTTATCCCTATGTTCATGTAAATTGTGTAACTTGACAGTTCTATTAGAAGCTGCTATAATTTGCCATCGTGATACAGTAGTGTTAGATAGCTTAAAACATCCTCTCCACACATTCTCATTCTAGACTCGTCAAATACCGCTGCTTGGTCAGCGCCCCTCGGCATCGGAGACTGACACACGGGGAGGCGTGTCAATATACACTCGTTACATGCGTAGTGTCCTTTCAAAATAAACTTCTGTTTTCACAGGAAGTTAGGTTTAGGCAACACAACCACTTAGTTAGTGTTAGGAAACGGTTGTGGTTGACGTTAATTTCACTGACTAGCGACTCAAGGGATTAGTGACTCACGTGACTCACTGTATTGATGATACCGACGAGTCACGTGACTAAAGACTGACGTGATAAAATAAGTCAACGTTAGTTTCACACGGGACACAAACACCGGTCTTCTGGTTGACAGCTCGCCCTTAGCGGACTCTCATGCTATTAATACTACGTCACTTGCTCGCTTTCCATTCATTTCCTATGGAAAGCAGGTCCAGCGCGGCGCGTCCGGCTCACGAAACTCGGACCAAGCTGCCAAACTAGGCGATCTAGTTCTGAAATGAAATGAGACTCAGCAGTGGCATGGCATATTTCTCGCTTAAAATTTTTCCAGAAGTATATTTTGGTGGATTGTTTAGACGGAATAACAGAAAGTTTAGGCCGCCATGTTGTTTCCTGTTCAAAACGGCGAGCAGAAAACCAGGGACCAATCAGGTGCATTTCACGATAGATTAGGTCACCGCTTGAACGGCCAATTGAGTGGAGCAGCGCATCCTCTAGTGTCCTCACCAGACCTGGTGGACATGTACCGCTGGATTTAGCATTATAGACATGACCACTGACTATCTGTGTAACAATTTAGCCACAAATTCACAATCTATCCTACACGGTCCAGCCTTGTTTCTATTTTCCCCCCCATTTTCCACTGTTTCCATGTGCTCCACTGCCTTGCAGGAAGGGGCTGCCCTGTCTATGATGTAATTCACATATGGCTGTAGTGTGAACACAGCACATTGTGACTGCGAGTGGAAAACGTCCAGGTCCAGGTCCCCCCTCTAGCCCATGTACTGTAAGACACCACCGGCCCCGGCACTGAGTCAGAATGTCCCGCTGTTAGGGCATGTGCGGCCACTAAGTCGCGGCAAAACAGCAGACCCAGACACATATGCAGACGTTCAGCAGCGGCCCAGCGATGTGTTCGGACAGCTGCTGTGCTGATGACCGGTGTCAGGTGCCAGTGGCCTGATTCAAGCTGGCTAACCTCCTCACATCACAACATGTGTCTGCCCAGATACGGGAGGTGACGGGCGGACATGTGTCTCTGTATCTGGCGGGGCATCTGGAGAACAACTGGCATGTGGGGGGTAGCTGACTGTGTGTGTGTGTGTGTGTGTGTGTGTGTGGTGTATTGATGGGAGTGTGTGTCTATGCGGGTTTGTTGTACTCTTTGGTACATTGTACTAGTATCTGAGGAAAGACGCAGCTCACTATGTGTGTGTGTTTGATAGTCATCAAGGGAAAGATGTTGCGTAGAAAGATGCAAGCGTAGGTGTGTGTGTGTGTGTGTGTGTATGTGTGTGTGTGTGTGTGTGTGTGTTTATGTCTGATTAGAGGGCCGAAGAAACATTTCAGCATGTGTTTGTGCCTGTTATGTTAATCTCTTTCACATCAAGGAGGGATGCGGCCTGCGTGGGTGTGGGTGTGTGTGTGTGTACATGTGCATCTGATTAGAGGGCACATGCAGGAAAGGATACAGACTGTGTGTGTGTGTTATAGGACTGCAGAGTGTTCATTTGCTGAGAGGCGCTGCCCCTAAGATTAAAGGGAATCTCACACTCCCTACGTACGTATAAGAGCTCATCTTCATCACTTTGTGTTTAGTGTAGGAAGCAGTGTGTGTTTACATATTACAGCAGCTGTGCTTTCTTCATGTAGAATGGGAGCTGCCCACCTGATGCCAGGGCAGCTGCCACACTAACAGCCCACTACACACACACACAGACACAGTGCCAGCATCCCTTTTCTGTATGTCTGAGTGTGTGTTTGCTGCAGAGTAGGAGGAGAAAGGGGCCAGCTGCAGTGTAAAGCCTTCATCAACTGTTCCTCTAGACTGCCCCATCTGTCCGTCCATTAATACACAAACACACCCTTACACTAATGCATACACACGGCCCCTTCTGTCGCCTTATCAGACACACACGGCGTACGTCACACTCAATGGGGTCCGTCACGACAATTATGTGTATTCTCTGACGTCTCATGTGAGGAAAATGTGTGCCAGCTTTGATTGACACCATTCATGGCATTTCGGATTAATAAAATGGTACAATTAGGGTAGAAGCAACTCCATTCTGTGGTTTATTCCATGAGGGGGAACATCAGAGGTCGTCTACAGATGGGTGACAAATGAAAAGGAAAAGTCGTTATGAAGTGAAGGGTGTTGTTTCTTCTAAAGCCTCCAGAAGAGCTTCTGTGATTCCCTGGAAGGATCCATTCTTCCAAAAGATATACCCATGTTTGGTGATGATGATGTTTGACCATCTGACTCATGATCAATGATAGTATGGGCTAGGACGATACACCTATTCAATATTACCACAGCACTTGGGTGCGGATTCGATATGTATTGCGATTTTTAAATATTGTGATTCTACAAGAATTGCGATTCAATATTACAATTTATTGCGATTTTTGTTAACTTTTTTAACACCAGACCACGGGAAAAAGTAAAATCATACACTTCTAGTGACTTTTACTTAGGAAAATATCTAAATGAATACGGCAAAAATGTTTGATTTTCATCATGTATGTAATCAGAGATGTCCTGAAGTCAAACATATCAGTCATTGCCAGGAATTATTTATTAAGTTTTTTCCTACAACCCAAAAATCAAAGAATAAAGACATTTCCCTCACAAATTAGTGGTATTTTCTTTTTAATTTAAAGGGACATGTAATGTTTTATACTTCTGATGAATATAATCCAATCAATCTTATTTCCATAGATGTATTTTGTATATACCATTCCCTTTGTTAACACCTTATTTTGAAAACTGGACGTAGTCACACACGTATACTTCCTCTAGCTTCTCCAAGTCCATCTCTAGCTCTCCCGTCAGCTCCGTTCTCTTTATCCATCCATGATCAGCTCCATCAGGGCCGTTTGAATGCATTTAACATAAATGTCAGTATATGGGTGCTCTACAGTTGTAGCGTTGGCCCGTTTGGCCACGGAGACGAGAGTGACGGCCGGCTTGACCGCACGTTACCGCATTACGATAACGTTTCCTGTCCATGACAGAGTTAGCATGCAGCTTTAGCCGTGATGTCTCGCTCTGCTTTTCCTGCAATGTGTGAAACCCAAAGTGTTTCCATACTTTACTGGATGTCTAGTGTTTACCACTTTGGATTTAAAATGTGAGGGTGCAGGTCGTCTCCACGCGGACCTTCCGCCATTTTCTACTTTCGGCTCGCTGCGGTTTGTTTTGGTTGACGGATACGGAACGGATATGACGTCACGTTACTCAGACTACAACAATAAAAGTGGTAACTTCTTTCTACCCCCGCATAGACTCAAATGAAGCAAAAATATAGACTCTGGCATTAAATCATGATTTCAAAATCGTAAAAAATCAGTCTTACAAGCCTTCCTGTGTGGTATGAAACTCTTGTACAATGAACCAACTATGGACAACTGTGATTCAGCCAGCACTATCTTCATCCCCCGCACAGATCTAAAGAAAACCACTGTTTTCTATGTTTAAAATCTCCCCAACTCTGCAGTGCATTTTCTAATCATGAGCTCTTGTTAAATCCAGTGTTTTTTTTTGCCCAGTCATTGTCCTAACCTTAGTTTCTCTCTATTTGCTTAAGTCTAACTAAAACCGAGTTTGTCAGCCAGGCACGAGAGTGTCAGCCTGGGCTCAGCACCCATATGTTAATGAGAGAAAGAGAGAGAGATACTGAGGGTTGGTGGAGGTCAAGGAGATATAATGACACAGAAAATAAGAAGGTTGAGTGTCAGAGAGCGAGTCGGAGCGTTGTCCTTGATGATGTTTATGATATTGATTGGATCCAGAAGCTTCCTGATTTCTGATTTGGACACTTGTGAACATTGTGATTGCAGCGAGAACATCTAATGTCTCGAGTGGCCTCTGCAATCAAGGACAATGACCCTTCACTCCATGTACACCCTCTCTCTCTGTCTCTCTCACACACACATACACGCTCACTTACCTAAAGTAAGTAAGATTTTGGCTGCAGCTGTGGTTTCACAGATTACATGTCCTTTAGTGCATTCATTGTGACATCTTCACTGGATTGTCAAATTATTACATTTAGATAATTTCTTCCAAGGTGCATTCCCTGATATTGATACAACCCACGGTTGAAATTCTAGGGTGCTATAAGGCACAATACAAAAAGCAAAGAGTGCACCAATAAACTTGGATAGTGTAGTGTTAAGGACCTTTGTAATAACCTGACGGCTAATGATGCTCATACTGGACTTTATTCTCCAGATGTCAACATTTGTTTTAGTGATTGAAATGTTAAAATACCTGATGGGAAAACTATAAAAAATATGATCTAGGTTTTAACATAACATAACATTCCTCTACAGACTCCAGTGCTATATTAGTTAATGCTAAGCAGTTATATTAACAGCACGTAAGTGGCTTGCTGACTAGACACTAGGGCCATGTATTGGCAAGAATCTGGCGATGCAATATGTACAGTATCATGATACAGGGGATACGATTCAATATATTGTGATATATCGCGATACTTTCAGCAAGGCGATATATTACATAAATATTTGGAAAACTGTCATAGTAATAAGAACACAGCATCATATGCATACAATCTGAGTTTAGAATAGTAGACTTTTGTTCTGCAGTCAGAACAGTGGGATCTGCATTTGCATGTATCACAGTCCCTGTAATATCCAACATCATAGCACTACTTTGAGAAGGCACATACACTAAGAGGGCGCATCTCTTTGGAAATTAAATTAAATATTGACTGAGTCAATCTTTGCAAGTAAACTCTTTATTAAAAATTTATACGGCGTTTTTGAGAATCCATACAGTATCATGATCTTCTATATTTTGGACATTTTTTTACACCCCTACTGTACACCAGTTACACAAAAGATTAGATGTAGTGATGAACTGGTGCTGTCCCAGTGAGAAACATCTTAAACTTAACCATACTGAACCATGTCAATTAAATCCTGGTTTAAGAGGCTCTAATTTTTGGCAATATATTTTTTTTTTCCTGAAATACATTTAGTGACTTTATTATAGAGGTGCATTTGTCTTCTCACTCTCTCCATGTCTCTTCTATTTTTAACTTCTCTCTCTGTCCGTTCCTGTTCATCAACTAATCCGGCACACAAGCGAAAAAATCCAGATTATATTTTTGTGGCATTGCTCCGGACTATATTTTGCTTTTTAAAGTTTGGAAGTGACTGAGAGTTTTTCTCAGGGAGGAAAGAGACAAACAGATAAACATGCATTAAGACGGACACACAAACTGATAAGCACACACAGAGGACTACTGAGAAAATATATACGGGCTGATAGTGAGAGAATGAGGAGGACAAAGAGCCAACCAGAGCTGGTGTTGTTCAGCCATCTGGTCTCTGTGTGTGTGTGTGTGTGTGTGTGTGTGTGTGTTTGTGCCTGCTTCTATTGTATCTGGATACAGCGGAGAGAATGACTTAGATTACCAAGACTGATATCAAAGTCACACTCTAGGACACGCTCCAAGTGCCAGTCCTACACACACACACACACACACACACACACACACACACACACACACACACACACACACACACACAC
>CAKAOH010021634.1:0-10957 GCA_916701665.1 Sebastiscus tertius | reverse complement strand
TATCTATCTATCCATCTAAATTTTATCTATCTATCTTGGCATTTTATGGAACAGGGAATACTTTAAAATATGAATGTGGCCAATGGCACTGTAAGACCCCCCAAAAAATACTCCTTTAATTGGGCTACATATATGAGGTGATATTCTAGTTAACAGCCTTGTATTCATATGGGGGATATCAGCCTGAATCACTTTATGCATAGAGATCATTGAAGTCCTGAGCTGCCAGCTAACTGATACTCAGACTTACTGGCGCCAGAAGCGTCTCAGCCAGCCAATAGACGTGAGAAAAACCACAACCCAGCCTCTATTAACCTCAATTACAACCACCATCGAGTTTCTATCGTTCCGTCGAGATCCCTTTTACATATGCAAATAAAAGACGTGTGCTCCTCCTATATAGAGGCCACCAAAGAGTCACCAAAGGAGGACAGCATTACGCACACACATACCTCAGGACGCACAGCTTGGATATACAACATGGCAAACTTCTCTGTGGAATGGCTCTCCAAAAGTTATCATTCAGAAGTCCAGAGCGAAATGGAGGAATTTACAAAGAGATCAAGAAGCCAATCCACTCCGACCTCACCAAACAGTAAGTCCACTGATAACTTAAAGGTCCCATATCGTGCTCATTTTCAGGTTCATACTTGTATTTCGCGTTTCTACTAGAACATGTTTACATGCTGTAATGTTAAAAAAAAACACGTTATTTTCCTCCTGCTGTCTGCCTGAATATGCCTGCATGTACCCTTCATCTGAAACGCTCTGTTTTAGTGCATTTTGCAATTGCAACAGAATTGTGTTGCCTGGCAACAGTTTTGGTCCATGTGTACTTCCTGTCAGCTGATATTCTTTACATACACTGCAACCAGGATATAAACTGGGACACATTTAGAATGTTTACATTTAGAACCTTGTAATGTTCCAAATATTGTATATTTGTGACATCACAAATGGACATAAATCCTGACAGCTTGTTTCAAATGCACAATTTCTGAATACAGACTGTGTGTATTTCTCTGTGTATTGAGCGCTTCGATACTTTCACAGTATTTATATAGCATTTAAACCTGCTTTATAATATAAAAGACGTGAAAATCTTACTTTTTACAATATGGGACCTTTAAGGGGTGGAGATGGGCAGGTCTTTGTGTAGGTTATTGATTTTAGGGCTGAATTAATTAAAACCCCTCTGTTCTTCTTCCCTCCAGATAGTTGTGGTGACTCTTCAGGGTGTGAGAGTGAGGTGGGTGATGACAGTGAGGAGGAGGCCACCAGGCTCCAACGAAGGATGAGAACCAAGTTCACCTCCGAGCAAATCATCAAACTGGAGAATGCCTTCAGCAAGCACAGATACCTGGGGGCCATGCAGAGGAGGAAGATAGCTGAGAAGCTGGACCTCTCCGAAACTCAGGTGGGTTTGAGGCAGTGGTCGCAGTGAAGCCTTTGGTGACATTGCAAGTGGTCTCCTATTTAATAGTTTGGGTTCACAACCAGCACTGCTCCCAGTAGACCACTTGCATACCAAAATACTGACAATAACCTGATATTTTCAGGTGGAATTTCATTTCATTCCCACTGTGCAATATCATTTTCCACTTGTGCAATTTTGTTAATAATCTGTTTATTGTCAATACTGCATATACTGCTCCTATTTTTATACTTCCTTCCATTTAAATGGTTCATATTTTGTTACACTTTGTTTAGCTCTTATTTTTACTGTGTTAGCTGATGCATCTTGTTTTTTGCACTATCCCCTTTGCTGCTGTACACTGCAAATTTCCCCACTGTGAGACTAATAAAGGAATATCTTATCTGATCTTATCTGATCTTATCAATAGCTCTGAATAGTGGTGTAGTTCTATGTAAATCAACTTTAAAGTGTAGGCTAATGGGGCTCCTAGTCATCATAATTCATAACTGAGCATATTCATTAATGTCTGCCTTGTGTTCTCCAGGTGAAAACGTGGTTCCAGAACAGGAGGATGAAGCTGAAACGGGAGGTGCAGGACCACCTTCGTCCCGGGTTCCTGTCCGTCCCTGCCTCTCTGCTGCCTCCTCCTCCTCCTCTGCTGTTTCAGCACCCCGTCCTCAGTGGACAGCTCCCCGTCCTCAGTGGACAGCTCCCTCCAGCTCCCTCCTTCTACCAGCAGCTGCAGCAGCTCCACAGCTCGACCCCGCCGGCTCCTCTGCACCAGCAGCACCGCTCCCACCTCCACCTCCACCCTGCCACCATCATGCCTCCTCCACACTTCTACTGAATTCTTCTACTGCCACACCAAAAAAATGTTGTCTAGAATCTAGATATGTTTCCATTTCCCTCTCTAAAAGAGGGGTTTAAAAAGTTATTAATATAATTGCTTTTTATATATCTGAAGCACTATTGATGTAGGACTATGTATGATTTAAATAATGTAAATGTATTTTCTGCAAATATTATATGCTCTATGTTACAAATAAAACAGATTTAAAGACTACAAACTGCCTCTTCGCTTCTTTTTCTTTCAGTCAAAAGTACTTGTAATATTGACAATATTTTCTGAAGTTGTTACACTTGCATGCAGTATTATATTACAAATGCATATTTCACAGCATCTAAAAGTTGATTTTGAGTTATGACATAGCCTATACATATACTTTTTTTCTGAGGGGGCTTTGAAATCATAAGGAATCATCACTTTACCTTCACTTTATATACTTTACATACTGTTTTACAAACTGTTACACCTCTATGTGTGTGTGTGTATATTTATGCGTACATATTTACTACTCTATACATACCACATTCCTGTTTACACCTCTGTATATGTACTTGTAGTACTTCTCATTACACCTCTGTGTACATATACTACTTCTCATCATGCATATACATACTACATCCTGTTTACATCTGAAATACTGTCTTCAACAAAACTACAAATTTACATTTACATTACTACTATTTTTTACTTATGTTTATATTTATTTTAACTGCACTAGTTCATGCCTTAGATTATCATTTTGATTTTGCATTTACTTGTGTGATTTCCCCTTTTATATATACTTGCTGACCAAAGATTTTTTTCATATGCTGGAATCGACATATGACAAATAAAGAACCTTGATAAATATTTGCATACATTTTAAGATGGGGAATGTGATTTGAATCAAAGCCACTATACTAAACCAGGAGATCCAGCGTGTTTCCATCTGTTGCAACGTTTATATCAACTTTAACAAAAAGGAACAAATGGCGCAGCTCCCGTTTCCACCATATTGCGACCGTGTTTCTGTCTCCCTTCATCCTTTATCCTGTGAAGAGTGGTCATAGAGGATCATATAAGCAAGTATTTGTCAGAATAAACAGGTTCTGGGTATCATCACAGGGCCTGGCCAGCCTGTCTCTCCATCATGTGAAGAAAAAAAAAAATGCTGCAGGCAAATATTTTCCTTTTGGCGTCCGGTGACTCCAAGCTGTGATGTCTCTCTGCTGGCTGTAGATTTGCATCTTCAAAGGGACATCAAAGCGGAGGTAACAGCCACATCATTGAGATCCATTGAGCTCTATTGTCTCCAGATTGAACACTTCGCACTTAGCTGAGAGACGCTGAAGGACGGCGCCCTCCAGTCTGAACCAGAGGTGCATATTGCCTCACGTTAAAGTCATTAGGTGGCACCAGCTAAATGGTTAACTGATTGAGTCAATCTGTCATAAAGAGGCTTGTTCACTTATGAGATTCGGGATAAAATACCTGCTGGTGGAGTGATTACATTCACTGCAGGTTATCAGACTCTGACATATGCTGTGTCAGTCAGATCTGGGCTCCTTTCTCCTTTGGTAGGTGTTTTATGATTCAAAGCAGGATTTCAGCAGGCACTCCTCTGCATATACAAGCAGATCTAAAAGGAAAATAAATACTGACACCTCCCACCAGGAGGCACAATTATCAAAGGAGACGATTAGGATTCCATGCTTCAGTAACTACTATAATGAGAAGAACATTATTCATTTAAAGGCTTACTGGACCATATATCCATTTATTCAGCGCCTTCTATACAAAGCACCAGGCCTCCTCAGTCTGCTGCATTAACCGGGACAGTTCCTGCCAGTAAATGGCAACATGAGCATCAATAAATGATCCATTGTGAGAGGGGGCAAGAGAATCTGTGACATGAATGACAATGAGTGTTTCAGCTGATCCTTTGGAGTCAGGTGAGTGGCCGCGGGTGGAGAGGTGCGAGCGGTATCTGCTGAAAGCTGCAGCTGGATGGCAGCAGACAGGCTGGAGCCACAGCTAGATGATGGGGAGAGGTCAAAGGTTGTTCACTTGTTCACTTGTTCAGCCGAGAGAGACGCTAATGAGATCTGCAACATCAACGGGTGATTATAGTGATAGAATCAAGCTTATATGGCTGTCGGGGGAATTATTTCAACTCTTCTGCATGTGGAATAAAACAATGTTTTACAGTTATTCCCTGAAAACTCCCAGATGGTGGTTTAATAATTCAAGTTGCCTTTTGTCAGGGGTGGAAAGTAAGTATGATTTTGAGGTGTCTGTACTGAGATTTTCTATTTTATGTTGCTTTAAACTGCAATTCAGAGGGAGATTTAGCACTTTTTTACAAAACTGCATTATGTGAAGTACTTTGCAGGTTAAAATTTTACATTAAAAAACACGTTTATGTAATACAGGGCTGCCCAAAGTTGGCCCGCCATCAGGTTAGATTTTGGCCTGCCAGATGTTAGCTTGTCTGGAACGAGGCAAAAATAATGCTCCAAAGTTAAGGTACATTTTAGCGAGGAAAAACTGGGATGGCCATTTTCACAGGGGTCCCTTGGCCTCTGACTTCAAGATACGTGAATGAAAATGGGTTCTATGGGTACCCACGAGTCTCCTCTTTACAGACATGCCCACTTTATGATAATCACATGCAGTTTGGGGCAAAAACATGCAGTTATTTGAATGTAAATGTGTTATTTTCACCTATTATAAAATGGTGTGTTTCAATATTTCTGCATGCTGGAGTCCATAAACAGTCTCTTGCATAAATTGGGTATCACTGGAAATGAGCCCAATTATATTCAGCAGGTGGTTAACTATGTAAAAGCTAAAATAATATTCAATTAAGGGAACTTGGGATCCTTGTACCATTTTGCATCTTAACATTACGATACAATATATACTGTAGGTGTTTACTTTCGACCTGTGGCCCACCATTGAGTTTCAGTTTTGTCCCTCCAAGGGAAACAGTTTGGGCACCCCTGAATCAAAACCTTTTTGGCTCGTCACCCTCTAAAGCAGTATCTAATTGAGCTCCTTGATACATTTCAGATGTCTATGAGTTTTTTTTCCACCCAGAAGACATTTCCAATCTAACCTTCCCAGATGGTTTCATTTATGTAAATAACTGCTTGAGGCCCAAAAATAAATGTATCCAATATTTCAAAAAGCAAAGATTCAATCCAAAGTTATAAAAAAGGAACTCAAAGTTGAGTAGCAGAACATTTACCAGAAGTTTTTTTCTTCTTTCCAAGCCCATTAATCATCTTACTACCCGTCAGATTTATCTGGTGACCCCTCGGGTCAGAACCGCTGGACTAAACTATCTATACGTGTATATAAAGCAGTTAAAACTAACTCCACCTGCAACAGTAAAGTGAAATAAATGCACTTATGCATCAACAATCTATAATATATCAGTCACAGTGTCCATTTTCTTGCAGACCTGATACTTTAAGCACGTTTCGCTGCTAAGACTTTTACTGAAGTAGGATTTTGAATGCATAGCTTTAACTTGGAACGGAGTATTTATATATTGTCAGTACTCTGAGTCCTTCTTCCACCACTGCCTTTTTGACAATGCATAATGACAACACTTATAGCGGCAAACAAAAAGGTGAAGAAAAATGGTTAAAAATGTCTTGTTTTATGGGGTTAAAGCAGCAATACTGAGGCAAGTTCTTGGGCACTGTTGCCCATTAGAGTTACCCAAAAAAATGCCTAGTGTATCACCACCCTAAGTCACTTACGTGCAAGGAAAGATAAGAATGCAAAAACAGTTAAAACGTCTGTATTGTCTTAACTTAACGACCCTTTACTTATAGTTTAAAAAGTCAGAATGCATAAATCCAGTATTAATGCCAAGATTTCTTTATTAAATTAAAAACAGCAAACAAATTATTCAGAAGCAAACAGATTTTTTTTAAATGAACAATAATGCAGCAATATCACCTCATTCCACACAACATCACGAAAGAATATGACGAAATTTGAGTTATGATATTACACGAAAAACAAATCACAGAGACACAAAAATCACCTGCGGTCAGTGTGTCAGAATATACGCTTGGCAGTCTTCCTCTCTATACAGTAAAGTCCATAGAGCCCGCGGTGTGTGGGTGTGTGGGTGTGTGGGTGTGTGGGTGTGTGAGTGCGCTTTGAGGTCAGCTGTCATGTGGAGAGGATGATGAAACGGCTGTCTGCCCGGTGGAATACCTCTGCAGCCCCATTTTCCCATGCCCTATACCTCTTTAAAGTTACATATGAAAAAGGTATATGCATAGGAAAAAGGAACAGCGAGTGCAAAGAGCCCTTGCTGCTATGTCGCCTCACGCCGGAGCCTGGAGGGCAGGGATGGATAAAAGGCTGGTTAGTTACTGCAGAACAGATGTAGTAACTCAGATATTCTTGACATGTAGAGGCAGCAAATGAAAAATGAAACAAAATGCATATACTACCTTTAAGAAAAACATTGCTTAAATCTCTAGTTTCCAACATTTTGAATCAAACAAATCAGTTTATGAAGAATGAGGCATGAAGAGGACTTACCCTGCAAAGCTCCAAATGAGTGTCTCCTGGGAAGGCACCTCCTCTTGGCCATTTATCCCTCCACAGGGACCTTGAAGACGTTTGAGAAAGACAGTGTAGCTGTTGTCTGTGCTCACTCAGCAACTTATCCTCCCTCCTTGGTGTGGAGCCATGGCGACACACCTGTGGACACCACAGACGCCTCCGGAGAGAAAAAAAACAGGATTACACATAGCTCGGATGCCTATGAAATTCATTGTCTGTTATGCCCCCCATCCCATCGACTCCGATTAACAGTGTTACAGTTATTATCTCCTATCTGTAGACGTCAGAGGCCGAGCGTGGAAGAAGTGAAACGTTCAGGACGGCACGTTCCTGCCGCTGGAGAAGTTTCTTATCTGTTCAGGGTTTTTTTTGCTCCCTCTCTCCCTCTCTCTCTCCCCCAGAAGAGGGGCCCCCATGCTTTTTAGCACTCAAGGTCTCCAGACAAGGACTCTCAGGGTGTGCTGAAGTGAGACACTGACAAACACACACATCCAGGAACACACGTTGTGTAGTGGAGGGAGTGTTATGGCATGTCAAGGCCAGTGCAACCAGGCGAAGATGAAACTCTTCTCTCTGAGCCTCCGAGTTTGTTAAGAGCAGCATTCATATATCACAGGCTTTAGAAAAAGGATGATCTATCTTAGGGGATCATGTTGGCCCAGTTAAGGTCATCTCAGACCACACCGAACCAGTAAACATCTCTGTATCTCTCTACGATGAGCACCACGAAGAGAGCTGCATAATATTTACATCTTTACAAGCAGTTTCTATATCTCAGTGTTGATGTTTATTTTATCATTGCATATGTTAAACCAGATATTAACACAGCAAAAGTATGTGCTGACCCAACTCAATCATGTAAGAGGCGGACATAATGTGTGATTTAATGTTAACTCCGTTAAAAACAATCTTTTATTCAAATTTGAAGATAAATGGTAAGAAGATAGATCATATCAAACCCAAAATCAAGGACATATATGAATATTAACCCAAGGCTATATGATAAGGAAAAATGCCACAACATTTGTTCTGATTGGTCAAAAGTCTTAACTGTGGCACAGAAACAACATTTTCTAACAGTACAACTTTGACATTTTTAGATCACATGAAAAATACTTTTATTAATAGTCAAAGTCAGGATTTTTGAAAAATGAGGAAAAACTCTTGCATTGTGTTTATTCAATGTTTTCCATATTAAATATTTTTTTAATACTGCATATGTGTGCATATCTTTGATATTCAACTTGTTATGAGTTTATAGATACTAAATACTTGATTGTGCTCCTTGTAGTGTCTGAGATAGACATTTTCTTATCATATTATATCTAGTATTTAGGCACATGGGACAACAGTTTATTCCTAAAATATAATGGAGTCTGTTGCAAAAACAGTAGTTCAATGTGCCCAAAGAATAGATATAGTATAATAAGAAAAACTCACTTTTCAGCCAAACAGTTTGACCGATTTTTAAAATTTCTTCTCATTTGTGCTCAGGCAAATTAAAAAATCCAGTTGCAGGCACAAATGGGTTAAACAAAAGTATGGCCTGAATCACAGGTTCTATCTCACTTATATAAAATCCAAAGATCTTTATGAACAGTTGAAATTCAGACTGAAAATGATTAATCAGAAGAAAATCAGATTATGTGAGCTGGGAGGAATGGAAAATGAGTTCTGGTGTACAGATGATAAAAAAATAAAAATTCAAATGGTTGAATTTTTATGTTTAGCCAGGATAAGAAGGAGAGACTATTTAATTAATTTATTCTAATTTCTCCAGTATTGTAATTATACAGTACATTTGGGGATTTGTGCGTTGTGCTGTGAAACATATTCAAACTGGATTTTCTTCTTTTTGTTTTAATCATGCTTTTTATTGTTTCCTCAAGAAAAACAAAACAAAGGATGAGAAAAATACTAGTAATAATAATAATAATAATAATAATAATAATAATAATATAGAAAAATATAAATAAATAAATAAATACAGAAAATCTAAATAATAATAAAAATGAATAAATAAATATAAATAAATACACTAATTACTAATTAAGTAATATGAATTTAATTAAATAAACAAATACATTTTTTAAATGAAAGTTGCAACAAAACAATTCAGGAGATAATATTTGCGTCGAACTGGTTTTCTTTAGTTTTGACCTCTTTGTAGATGTATATGTGGGATTCTGGATTTGGCTTGTATTAATTTGTGGGGTCTGGGCAGAGCTGTATGCGTGACAATAATAAAAATGTCATTCATTCATTCCTGTATTATGGTGTTTTCTTTTTAAGAGTGTAAAAACAGTGGCTTTACTTGTGCTATGCAGACTATATTATCATAATATGTTATTGCTACAGACCTTTTCCCAGGCAGGTATGAGTATAAATCCTTCAAACCACCACTTGGTGGCATCAGTTTCCAGCCCTGACTGACAGCAGACTGAGGTCAAACACTAGTTGTATACAGTATAATGTAGATATTTGTGTTAACATGTAGGTTTACGGTGTATGACTCTAGGATGAGTGGCACACACATCCTGCAATGAAGTTTAATACTGACAGTACAACTGAGCGATGCTGTGAGCCATGCCCTTCTGGTGAGATAAACACAAAACTATTTGATCAAGGTCTGATGAGCAAGGGCATATTTGTGTTCTGACGGCGACGGAGTGTGCAGTAGTCACGGAGAGCCTGCAATATGTACCATAGTAAATCCAAAGTACAGCATCCTCCTCTCAGTACTCTGCAAAACAAAAAAAACCCGATGGCAAACAAGTGTACCCTAATGCAGCATTTCCCCTCCCCCCCTTCATCAAAACGTCGGACTCATTTCCTCCATGTCTCACGAGGGGCTGCTTTTAATTGGGTACACTTTAACATGCAGCTTCTAAAATCCAGTCTTGTTTCTTTTTTTGCAGAGTGTTTCATTTGAGCGGGGCAAATTTGCAGAGTTAAGCAGAAAAAAAAAGGCAACAAAAGCTGCTTGTTCATCTAAACGCATCTGCCACGGAGCAGGAGCGAGTTCACTCAGCACAAAACAGCAGAGGCGAGACGCGGTTTAGGAATTTGACAGTTTGACAGGATGAGGGTGTGATATTTCCTGAATTGCAACAAAACAAACACCTGTAGTTGTCTTTAGGCTTGTATTGGCAATTTGGGGGGATCTGTTATGCTTATTAGCAACAAACGGAGGCTGAGTTTGACTCAGAAACACTTGCTGTGCAGTTTGTATATTTGTATTTGTGCAAATCATTTTCAAGATATGTAGTAATGCAAGTCAGTGTGTCAGGATGTTGTTATTAGGCACGCTAGCAGCTTAGCTCTAGTCAGTCTGTTGCATGGTGCACCATTTTGGTCAAATATCTGTTGTTATAGTCGGTAGTCTCTTACTAGTTGTCATAGGTTTTTCTCCAATGGCACCATGAGGTTGACATGTTAGTTTTTTTAATCGAATGTCTCCACAACTATTGGTTGGATCGCCATAAAATCTGGCTCAGATATCTATGAGGATAAATCCTAATAACTTTGGTGATCTCCTGACTTTTCATCTAGTGCCACTAGGAAAGTGAAAAATTGCAATTATCTAGTGAAATATCTCTACATCTACAAGATGGATTGGCACTTTTGTACAGACGTTCATGGTCCCCAGTTGATCATCATCTAGTCCAGTGCTTCCTAACCTTTTTCCTTAAGGGAATATATACACACTGGCCACTTTATTAGGTACAAGGTGTACCTAATAAAGTGGCCGGTGCTAGTACCGGGTGGTCTTCTGCTGCTGTAGCCCATCTGCTTCAAGGTTGGACGTGTTGTGCGTTCAGAGATGGTATTCTGCATACCTTGGTTGTAACGAGTGGTTATTTGAGTTACTGTTGCCTTTCTATCATCTCCAACCACTCTGCTCATTCTCCTCTGACCTCTGACATCAACAAGGCATTTTCGTCCACACAACTGCCGCTCACAGGATATTTTCTCTTTTTCGGACCATTCTCTGTAAACCCTAGAGATGGTTGTGCGTGAAATTCCCAGTAGATCAGCAGTTTTTGAAATACTCAGACCAGCCCGTCTGACACCAACAACCATGCCACGTTCAAAGTCACTTAAATCCCCTTTCTTCCCCA
>CAKAOH010021633.1:0-39399 GCA_916701665.1 Sebastiscus tertius | reverse complement strand
TGATATATATATATATATACACACAAAATATACATTTAATGTTATTTGTTTTAGCTGCTATATGTATTTACATTTTCTTGTTCATCTTGTCTTTTGTTTATGTCTTATTGTGGTTCAGTAAAAATAAAGCGGCAGTAGGCAGAATATTTCTGGCATCATTGGGCAAAGATTCCATAATAACCTATCAGCATATTGTAATTCAAGTTCTGAGAGAAAACTAGACTTCTTCACCTCCTCATAGCTCTGTTTTCAGGCTTTAAAAAAATCTAGCCACGTGACGGGAGACTTTGACCAATCACAGGTCATTTCAGAGAGAGAGTGTTCCTATTGGCTGTTCATTCAATGGAGGCAGCTGTCAATCACTCGTGAACTCTGATCAAACGGTCAAACTAGGCAGCATTGATCAAATATGAATCAATATTCTGTTACTGTAATGCCTATTTCCCGCCTCAAATATTTTCAGAAACAACTTGTAGTGTACGGTTTAGCTGTAAAATGAGAAAGTTTGCTCCGGCTGGTCGGACCTGCCTACCCCAGGTTTAAGTTGATAATGAATCAACAGTCTCAACCCTAATATCCAAAATCACAAACAGCACAGCACTTTTAATTAGATTGTGTATTCAGCCGTTGCCAATTTGCATGAATTAATTGTAGTGTGGCCTGCTCCTGATTGTAGTAAAAAAGCAAAAAGTACCAATCAACTTTATATTATGAAGTGAGACTATTTACAAAAGGCTGACAAGGTAATCTTCTCTTACAGATGGAGCAGATCAAAAGAGCCAACAGGCTGTACACCAACGAGTCGATATTCCTGAAGAAGTCCTTGTCGATCCCCGTGCTGTCAGACTTGGACCGCTGCAGTAACGGGGTGGATTTGGCTGAAGAGGACGGTGAAGAAGACAGTGCTGGCTGTGCCTCTGCTCAAAATGGGCACACGGGCAGTTCCTCCGAGAGGAAACAAAATGATGGCAAAGAAAGAGCATCAGACCTTTCTCCAGCGGATTTTTTGAAAAGGTTGGATGGCTTGATAAGTCAGTCCAAGCAGGCTGCTGTCAAAGGATGCCAGGAAGCAGAGAAAAGGTATGACTACACGGCACCAGACAGTCATTCTCCATGCTTGAGTGCTCGAGTCTTGCCATTTTAGTTGTGTCTGTGCTGTGGTTCGGCATTCCAAGTGTTAATATATTTCATACATAGCATGTCGCCATTTGTTTATTTTTCCCCAAAGACAAACCAGTTGTTGAAGGCTGTGGTCCAAATCAAATACTTAACACACCTTTCCATCTACCTGGCGTGCATTCTTATGAACCACTTCCTGCTTTGGCAGCAAAGGTTGCTACTAGGGCTGTCCCGAATACCATTTTTTGGGCTTCGAAGCTTTGGTGGGAAATATTCAAAGCTTCATGGCGCGGTGCAGCAGGCTGACACGTTCTTCTGTCTGTCTATCTGTCTCCATCGCCCCCGTTTCTGTGCCCGGGACAGTGCCGCTGACACACTACTGTACCTGCACGCACCTCTACACACAACAAACAGCGATACCTGTCTGAGAATAACTAATTTATCACATCATAATTTATGTTAAATATGAATAATGTTGGATTATTCCTTATTTCATGGGCTATTTTGGAATTTATACATTATCATCATTACATACTTCAATTACCATGGCAGCGGTCGAAGCTTCAAAGCATCCGGGTCAGTCCTAGTTGCTACTGTAAATAAATGCTACTGAAGATAAATTGTCAGTACATGTTGCATATGAATGTAATTTATAGGTCACCTGTTTGATGTTTTAACAGGACTCAGGCAGTTCAGCAAAATCTCATCGACAACTGCTAAAGATGAATGCAGGCTGATTTTGTGTGTGAATCATATCAGTATTCAGACTCACCGTATCTTCTCATCTGTTTATTCTTCACAGGGCCGCCGCCCTAGAAGCAGCTTGCAGCAGCAGGAAGTCAGACTGGCGGCCGCTCACAAGGTCGCAGAGTGTCATTTTATCTTCCAGAATGCAACAGCAGCAGGCATCGCACGTGGCGGTACCCCTAACTATCACCAAACTCACCAAGAAACTGAGAGACAGGGAAGATGAGATCTTCCAGCTGTGACGTGTTGTTCCTGCCGTCTCGCTCTGATCATTAAAGGAACTTTTCCCAGAAAGCCGTGTGACAGGGTTTTGGCCTGCAGGATAATAGAGCATCATAGATAAAGGAACAGATCTGCTGCTGTATGGACTTGAAGCTTGAAAGTCTTGTCATATTGCCATTAGATATTAGACCTTCTAACGGGAAGTTACACTGTCTTTTAACAGGTTTTTAAAATGAATATTGCACTAGTGTAGCCTTATTTATTTGTTGAGACATACTGTAGATTATGAAAAACTACGACCCATTTGGATGGCTGGATGCAGGAAACGAGCGTGAAATGTGAAAAATGAGAATCCGCAGCCACAAGTTGGTTCAGTCACATGACTCTTCATATGGTCAACTCAACAAGTGGTCAGTTTGTAATACTACCTCACAACCTGATAATGTAAAGTTGGCCAAGTTTTCTGAAAACTGTAAAAAAAAAAAAATATGAATTATGTTATCTGACTGGAATATGAAGAGCACAAAGTCTCTCTGATACTACTGAACAATGTAAACTCTAATGTATCCAAAGTTTAAAAAAAGAGACACGTCTTTTAGAATATTCTTTGACAGCAATCTTTTTATTATTTATGTGCATATTTTTTTTTTTTCATTTAAGTTTTGTATAGTTCATTTTAGAATAAAAAAAAATGTTTGATCCCATGTTTAGATTCAGAGTCTATATATGTCCGTACTTACTCCAGAAACTGTTGACTCTCATAAGCACTTGATCTTTCAAAACAGCTTTCTGTAACTTCAACTGACTTTTCTCTACATTGTTGCTCACACAAAGAAGATATATTTCAGCAGTTAAATGCTAAATGACAGTATTTGACTATTCTATAAGGTGGAGTGTCCAGCACAGGGATTTATTTTTCCCTTGTTTGTATTGATTTTCAATGTCTTTTTGTAATGTAAAACCAAAAGAATAACACTTGTCTGGGATCCAATATTCAGAAAAACATGAATTATAGGATTAACAGTCAAGCGGTCAACACTATTTAAGAGGCAGTCTTTTTGTTCTAAACATGTTTTGAAGCGGAGACTGCAAAGTGTTGGTGTAAGTAATTGTCTACTGTGGGGCTGTTTGCTTTATTACTGGCTGCATTGTCTTCTGGACACTTCAGTAAATACAGTACATTGAGTTGCTGAATCACTGTCCTGACCACCAGAGGGCAGTCCTGTATTACAGTGGCATTGTTCCCTGTCTGTCCTCTTTATGCAATATTTCCAGCTGTTTTAACTCCTCCTCTCCAGAATACATGACATCAGTAGTTCTGAATGAAACATTTCAAGGTCTCAAATATTTAACATCGGATGTTCACAATCTAATAAAACAGCTGATATAGTATAAACCGGTTTATATTCAAGTTTGGTTTCTGTGAACTTTGTCTGAATAGACAAGAATATATCACAATTGTACAGTATATATCACCTCTAGACATTAAAAACTTGAGGAATGACTCAACCAACTTTATTTCTATCCCACATGTTCTTTGAGAAAGATGGGGCAGCAGTTTTGTTGTCAAAAATCACTTGTCTTACATTGCCGGTCCTCAGCAGCAATAAGAACAATTTTGTCCAACAGTGAGTCTTAGGTGAGTCTGCCTATTGATCTCCCAGTGTCTGTGCGACATTTTACTGTTTCTACGTCATATAGTCCCGTCCTCCATAAGCTTGTCGAGTCCTTTGCAGATCTTGGTGAGGTGGGGTCGGAAGGGGCCGCTGGGGTCGTACAGTTTGGTCAGGAGCTCTGGATCAGAGTAATGGTTGAAGACGTGGTTGATGCGACCGTGGGATTTAGCGGTGAGGTGGGTGTTGACCAGCTTCAGCATCAGATCCCTGCAGGTGGTCAGAATCTCTGCCATCACTGCTTTATCAAAGGTAAAGTCCACCTGCACCAGTCGGGGGAAATGTAATGTCAGAACATTATTACTGTAAGGCTCATCTCTAATATCTGTATTTGACAAAAGACAAAATCTAATGGAGGATTTGTAACTGTGAGACAGATGGATGGATAGATATATTGGTAGCAAACTCATGTATCCTGAATTAATCAAGTCTTTTATTAGGATGCACATCCTTAAAAAGAAAAATACAGAAATTCACTTATAAAGCAGCCGATTAGACTGTTGTCAGGCTATTAAATAGGCGTTATCAGTCACTATAAGCACCATAGATGTGGGTCAGTAGGGGCCTACTAGTAGGTTTCTACATCTATTGGTAGATCACCGAAAGAAAGGACACAACAGTGACCGTAGTAATTATGACAGGAGCAGAATCGCAAGTCAGGCGCTGTAGTATAGATATCGTTAAACTCGATGGATGGGACACAAAACACAAGACTTTCACCCAGGAGACCAGAGTCCGCATCTCGTGTGAAACCAACAATGTATTTGTACTTATTTTCACCCAAAACACAATGTTTTTCCCTAAACTTAACTTTTTTTTTGCCTAAACCTAAAGACATTTTAGTTTTACTGCCTAAACCTAAAGAAGCCTTTTGTTTTTGTTCAAGACGTGAAGTTTCATTCAGTTTTACAACATGTTAGTTGTTGCTTTTAAGTTTTACTTTAACAACGTAGTAGTCATAGTAGGCCCCTACGGGGCTTGTAGCGACTGATATAGTTATGAATGTTATATTCCATTTCTGCCAAAAGAACCCCCGAAATGTTACACCCCGTTATTAAATACTGCTGCACACACTTTTAGGTTTTATTTTGTTTTATCTAGTAATGACAACCTTTCTTATGTAAATCTAAAATCTAATTGGTACAAACCCATCTATGTTCTGTCATATGTTACGAAAGCCGAGTTGGACTCTTGAATACAGAATAGAAAGACTACAGGGGTTGTTTACTGTTTTGTGTCATCCATCTGTTGTATATTTTCTTCCTGAACAAGTTTACCGCTATCCTTATCCTTATGTGATTTATCTACTAATTGGATTATCTGTGTCAGCATAGTACATTCATTTCAGATCACTCAAGTTCTGGCTTTCCAAAGCATGCATATATGGCGTACATTAAAATGTGTGATCGTACCTCATAGAAGCTGATAGCCGTCATGGCGCCCTGGTGCAGCTTCTTCTTAAAATCTGTGGCCACCCCCAGCTCCTCTGTGCTGAAACGGTTGTTCTTGAACAGCACGCCGATCTTCACGGCTATCTTGACCAGGTCTTTGATCACCTTCTGGGCCTCCGATTTGTTACCTGAGTACTCTTTGGAGACGCGGTACAGTTCGTCCAAGATCTCGCTGCTGGTGTCGTCAATGAACATTTGGACGGAGCTTTTGGTGGCCATGGTGCTGAGGATCTTCTTCTGCGCCCTCAAGGCCATGTCCTTGGAGCTGAAGGCGTCCATGGTTGCCTGTATTGACGGGGAGAAAGAAAAAACTATTTTCAAATTGTGTCCAGAGAGTTGGTGATTAAAACTGCAGTAGTGAATGTTGCAAATTAGTAGTGCTAGTACATTAGGACTGACATTAGCAAACTGCACATAATACTCCCAATCACAAATATATTTAACATTTGAAAGTCAAGCTTTCTCAACAATAGAAATACTTGCTCTTACTTATACTTGCTTTTCTCCTATGAATACAAGTGCTAAATGTAAGGGTGAGTACCCACTCTTCCAAAAATAATGAAGATATTTATAGAGAGAGCCTTAAAAGAAGAGGAAGTACAACATCTGGTTGCTGCTCGGCAGAGTTTCAGTCATTTACTGGCCGACAACAAGCAGCTGGAGTAGTTGGAGGTTAAGTGCCATGTTCAAGGGCCAACCTTTTGTTGTTATGGAGGCTGGGGAGGGCAACATATGTTCACCTCTCTTATCCAAATTTCACAGATGATCTGGGGATTTGAACTGGCGACCCTCTAGTCATTACTTTGAGTCTCTGACTTTCAGATTGCCAGCTATTCAGACACCTCACACACAAGGATTTCAGTGACGCAAATGTTAACAATTGAAGCTCAAATATTTGGTCACATATGAAGATAAAAATAAATTGATATCTGCTCAGTGCTGCGAGACACTATATGCAAAAATACTGTTTTTCATACACTGGTTAATTTTGACATTTTGGGCTATTTTGCTTCCATAAAATGTCAGATTAGTGGAAAGAAAAACATCTAAAATACACATTTAGGTGTTTATTTTACTGCTTTGTCTATTTCCGTGTGTAGATTTCTCCTAAATTCACCAAAAGTTACCATTAGATTATGCCTCATTTGAATATTTAAACAAACACTTTCAGAAAACATGTAATACAAAAATGAATTGTCTTAATGTCAGTAATCAACTGGGGAAGTTTCATGGTGATATCTATTATTTAACATTTTGTAACCTATTCATATGTAGTGTCTTCAAAATGTAGTTCATTTTACAATCCATACCTTAAGTACACTTCAGTATTACTTACACCCACTAAACTTCCCAGTTTCTTTCGTATCTATATTCTGAAGAGGTTTACAGAGGGGTTTGTCCATATACTGTATCATTCATAGCCTGATTTATACAGTATTTTTCGGATTTATGGAGTGATACAAAGAGATATCTATAATTCCCTCGGTGTAAACCTTTAATATGTAAACAAAATTAAACAATAATACTGAAGCTGGCTTTATCCAATGTTCAGATTTCTATTCTGGAAATGTATACAGTAAGAATTAGCACATATTTGATAATATAATGCCCAATTTGCATATTTAAACCGATCATTTCAGAAAACTTGTAATACAAAAAAGAATTGCCATATCTATTAGTTCAAATTTTTCCCTATTCTCCTGGGGTGTCTCCCCTTAAACACTGAAAATACAGTGCCTCATGTCACATTTGAAACACTTCTTTTATGTAATGTTAGTTCCAGTTTGTGTTTGTTTTTGTATCTGACATGCACATATGATGCCAAAAGGGAAAAGTACCATGGAAGAGACTCCACAGAGGCTTTTAATTTCTCCGCTGAGACTTTAACCACACCTAGCATCCATCCACAGAGAAGCCCCCCGGGAGGTCATCAGCATGCATGCTGCACGCTATGACAAAATCCACTGTTTATCTTTGATTGTCAACACAGTTTGAATTAATTCCTTTTAAATTACGTTTGATTTTCCCCTCTAATCTCTAACATGAAAGCAGGCAGATTTGGAGTGGATCATTCACGGAGGAGAACTACGTTTACTCTTTATTTAGCTGATGTTCTTATTCTAGAAGTAGAGAAGACTGGGCAAGAAAAAAATCCATATTCAAAGGATCAGATTACCATGACTCTTACAATAGAGGAAGCAAATATGTGTCCTTGTAGAATACTTACGCTTGGTAAGTAAATCCTAGTTGTCTTCAATCCCACAGACACACACATAAAGAACACTTTAAATCCTCTTTAATTTCTCAACTCCAACTTCACCTTGAGTAAGACAGAATCTACAAATACATACAGTATCTGTTGTATGCATCAGTGCCACTGAGACTTCTGTGTATCCTCTCGTACTTCCTGTGTCATTTGGCCTTACAATCACACGTTTATAGACCCGGAGTGTTCAAACAGTTACCGAACATCTTTCAGTGTAATTTTCTGCACTAAATTCCACTTCTGGCCTGTGTGGACAGGTATTTGAGAGGAGCAGGAAGGTTGCATAGCTGAGGCAGGTCCATGCCTGCTTTTCCCAGATTGCATCAGTGGCAGAGCATGAACAGAAAGTGAGCACCCCAAACAGACTGCCTTGACTACTGGCCTATAGGGCACTGGTTACCAACCTAGGGGTCCCGACTTCACGGGGGTCACAAGGCCTTCTTGATTGTAAACTTTTTGAAATATATACAGTTGGCCTATATCTCAGCACATCATTAATTTCTGTGAAGAAAACTAAATGAAATTATTTAAGATCAGGGCTGTCACAGTTAACGCAATAACATTTTAACGCCATTTTTTTCTTTAACACATTAAGGCATTGTGATTTTTAGGTTGTAGTGGGCTCAGCTTTAAAGTTAGAGTGAAGATACTGATATCACATGACACTAGAAAACCTAAAGAATCCATTGGTATCAACCTGCCATGTCATACTTGCTTGTCGGAAAGGAGGTTAAATAACGCTCCAAATTTACTTAAATTTTGGCGAGGAAAAACTGGCACGGCAATTTTCAAAGGGGACACTTGACCTCTGACCTCAAGATATGTGAATGAAAATGGGGTCTATGGGTACCCACGAGTCTCCCCTTTACAGACATGTCCACTTTATGATAATCTCATGCAGTTTGGGGAAAGTCTTAGTCAAGTCAGCACACTGACACACTGACAGCTGTTGTTGCCTGTTGGTCTGCAGTTTGCCAGCATATTTTTATGCTAAATGCAGTACCTGTGAGGGTTTCTGGACAATATTTGTCATTGTTTTGTGTTGTTAATTGATTTACAATAATACATATCTGCATACATTTGCATAAAGCAGCATATTTGTCCACTCCCATGTTATTTAGAGTAACTTGACAAATCTCCCTTTAAGGTACATTTTGAAAAGATAAAAATTGAGCAATAAATAACTATAACTATGGACTATCATTCGATTAATGGTGATTGAATATTGTAATCGATTGACAGCCCTATTTAAGATGTTAATTTAAAAATTAGAGAAGTACGCAGTTAAAACAACCAAAGAGCTAATAGAACAATGAAAGTGTCAAGGAGAAGAAAACACTGAATTTGTCAAAAAATATAAGGCATATATGGCCGTGGGTATGATTGTTAAAAATATAAAATATACAGTATATACATATGCAATATTCACAGGGAATAATCTGCTCAAAATTCATCCAAATTTCTAATTTTACTCAAACTTCCTGCAGTTATTGCGTTCACCATTTGGGTTAATTGAACAGTTTATCAGTTGTTCTGTACTGTTATTATTATGCATTGAATATAACATGAAATATCCATTAAATGTCACTTATGGGCCTTTCACGTTTGTGCTGCGCTATGAAAAGCCGTTGTTGCACCACGCAAGCTTTCGCAAATAATGAGTTTCAGAGCGCAAGCGGTGCCGTTCCCGCTTTCTGTGTGAAAGGCCCTTTAGTCAGGGGTCGTCAGTTTACTTAATGATAAAAAAAGGGGTAGGTTTAGTAAAAAGGTTGGGAACTACTGGTCTAGGGTCTGCCTTAAACACAACCACTGTGTTATCAACACCCTGTGCATTAGCAGCAGCATATTGTCCGTAAGCTGTCAGTTAAATGACAGCCTGATGGTGGCTGTAATGTGTTTCTCTCATGCCTGTTTATGCTTATTAGACAGCTTTATTCAAATGATGATATTCTCGTTGTCCGACCTCAGTGATGCACAGTCAGCACTGTGAGCCAACGACTCCACGGCTCGCTAATAAACCCAAAAAGTGATCGGGTCGCGTTAACGATCGTATCATGCAAATACGGAGCGCCGGCTGTGACCCTCCCCGTCCCAACAGCGGCATCCATAATAAGCAAGCAGTCACTTTTATAGGAGATCTCACTAGGTTTCCATTTTATATGCACAACCATTAATTTTGAACAAGTGTCACATTTCTAATAGCTCGCTTTGTTACAAAAGCTGTGGGTTCCCTGTGGGGAATTAAAGAACATTCATTAGATTAATTTCCCTTAACGGTGATAATGGAAGTGGAGCAGCGTGATAGCTATTTCAGATTCATGCTTCAATCTCATTTATTTGCTAAAAAGACTACAGGGATTTGAGGGACATGCACAGTGTGTAGTCATCAGCTGGTATTCCACATAGTGAAATGGAACTCCTCAGCAGGAGACTGCTTGGCTTTTTGTGCTTCTACGCTGTTTGTTTTATGCAGATCTATCAGAAGGTTGAGGCCGTTTGAAGAGAGCCTTGAAACGTTTCTGTCTTACAGGCAGCACATCGCCATGAAACCACTTTTCTGTAATGGACGTCGGTCACATCGAGGACACTTTCAATGTTGAGCATCAATTTTCTGGTACCGATGGATTGAAGAGGGCTTTTAAGCGTCGGTTCGT
Organism: Sebastiscus tertius; assembly: GCA_916701665.1. Classification (NCBI taxonomy): domain Eukaryota; kingdom Metazoa; phylum Chordata; class Actinopteri; order Perciformes; family Sebastidae; genus Sebastiscus; species Sebastiscus tertius. Next base: position 29,267 of record CAKAOH010021633.1, on the reverse strand, counting down.
TGTTGGCACCCACCAGGGAGTGACTGCATTACATTTTCAAGTGTTTGTTTCCCTCCCAAATTCCTGCTGGGTTTGACAAGCACCTGTATACAGTGTGAGATCTGATACAGTCAGGAGAGCAAAATGAAAAATAACAGGTGGAACCATCATTTCAAAATTACTGTTAACAGCCAGGCGGTGAGGAATCTTTAAACATTAGGTTAATGGACAGTCAAGAGAGAGAGAGCTGATTGGTGGAGCCATCCAGGCAGACAGGAGAGGTAAATATTTAGCATTCCTGAGATGACTCCAGCATCGGGCCTCAGTGTTTGCGTACATGTATGAACTTGTGTCTGTGCTTTTTTTGAGTAAAAGTGGTTTCCGGTTGTTTTTGCGACTAAACGTGTTGGAATTTTTTTTTTGTTTGCTTGTCTCCTCACCCTTTCCAGATTGTGTAAGTAAGGGTTAGAGGGGGAATTCATGAAGCACCGTTTGACTCAGCCGATCAAAATGTGCCCTGCACTGTTATTAGAGTTCAGCAGGTCCTCGTTACTGTGAGGTTGACAGATGGACATCCTCACTGACTTTCATCACCAGGGCAGCCAGGTGGAGTACACCAGTGGTTGGTTGGTGGTGGTGCACACACACACTTCTACTTAAACTTCATCGAACCACTTTTTTATTGATGTGATTGGGATGTAATGTTTATAAATGTCTCTTAATTTTTTGGGTCTCTACTATCAGCTGCCTGTCTGAGTTTTCAGACATAAAATACACCCTCATCTCTCCTCGTCTCCCACTGTATTCTTTATTATTCATATTAATTAGGACTGTCAATCGATTAAAATATTTAATCGCGATTAATCGCATAATTGTCCATGATAAATTGCAAATTAATTGCACATTTTTTATCTGTTCAAAATGTACCTAAAAGGGAGATTTGTCAAGTATTTAATACTCTTTTCAACATGGGAGTGGGCAAATATGCTGCTTTATGCAAATGTATGTAGATATTTATTATCGGAAATCAATTAACAAAACAAAACAATGACAAATATTGTCCATAAACCCTCAAAGGTACTGCATTTAGCATAAAAAATACACTCAAAGCATAATCTCAAGCCCAACAGGCAACAACAGCTGTCAGTGTGTCAGTGTGCTGACTAGACTATGACTTGCCCCAAACTGCATGTGATTATCATAAAGTGAGCATGTCTGTAAAGGGGAGACTTGTGGGTACCCATAGAACCCATTTTCATCCACATATCTTGAGGTCAGAGGTCAAGGGACCCCTTTTGAAAATGGCCACGACACTTTTTCCTTGGCAAAATTTAGTGCATGTTTTGAGCGTTATCTAGGATTCCTTAGGGTTTCTAGTTTCATGTGATATCAGTATCTTCACTCCGACTTTAAAATTGAGCCCACTACAACCTCCGAAAGATACATTTCGTTAATGTGTTAAAGAAATTAGTGACGTCAACACGTTATTATCATGTTAACTTTGACAGACCTAATATTTATATCAATGTAATTTATGGTGCTGTGAGATTGCTGCTAGAAAGCCCCGTTAATACAGGTCTGTGTGGGAGAGCAAACAATTTTTTGACCACAGCGAAAATGTTGTTTTGAAAAGCCAACAAATTGGATTAAAGCAGAATATTTCATTAAATAGAAACATGTTGTGAATTTTGGAAATTATTACATCTATCTCTTTTCAATAAATGTTGACTTTTGGACCGAGTACTGTGTGTGTTTGAGAGCGAGGGAGGAAGAGAAGGTGGAACAAAATGTTTCTGTACGTTCTTAATAATAATAATTTGAATGCCAACGTTATGAATAAAGTTTCAAAGCTTTAAAAAACGATTTGGTGCAGCCCTACTTTGTTCATATTTTCTTTTGATTCCCATCAGACCAGCATGTTGTCTTGTTCTTCTCCAAAGCTTCATCTGTTTTTCCTTTAGTCCCTGTCAAATATCTGTCCATTCTGTAAACCTACAGACTACCTGTCTGAATGAACTCCATTGCAATAGCTGCCTCTGCCTCTGCGCCCCACTAGGGGGTCGCGCCCCACACTTTGAGAACCACTAGAGTAGACTGAGTTGTAGCTGGTGAGAGGAGTGGGATAGGTCTCTTTTAGCTTCCCACAGCCTTTGATCAGATTCAACAATGAGAATGTTCCAGAAAAAAAACAACACAGAAAAAGCCATACCACTCAATCAGGTGAAAACAAGGAGGCTATTGTTGAAAGGTCATCACTGGTGGCTGTATTGAACTGGTAGAAACTTTCTCCTGGTGATGAACCCAAAGAGGATTCAAACAGTAAAGCTGCAGGATTTCTGTGTCCTTCTACAGCAGCTTTTCTGTGCACGATGAGTATTGTGCCACTTCCGCTGTGTCGCTTTGAACTGGAGGGAGGCAACAGGGCTGAAGGTTCAGATGTGTAGATCTTGTTTAAACTCTAATATTCAATTACTTCAGTGACATATTGGAATCTATATAATGTTGGCTAGTTGTCTTCTTCATTTGACAAATCTTGTGTTTTATGTACTTTTTTATTTATAGACAAGAAAGCATTTTGAAATCCTCAAAAAGCACATATTGCAGTTTTCTCTCAGCATTGCACAACTCGTTGCTCAACCCAGCCACTCAGCTACGATGCTTCAAAAGGGAAGCGAAACAGACGGCGGTTGGCTAAACGGCAGAGAGTCATAAGCAGAGGCCCCACAGCTTGTTTGTGCACCAAAGTGTTAGTGACATTGCGCCCTTTTCGCTGTCTATATCTATGACTTCAAATCAAAGTAGGCCAATGAAGAAGGGAAAGTCCACTGCCTCGAGATTTGAGTTGAGCAACTCCCAGCGTGTGCAAACAACAAGTGTGAGCTCTACATTTGTACATGACACTGTACTTGTTCCAGCACGACTGTAAGCGTATACATGCATATCTCCCAACTCAAGATGGGGAAGTGGAGAGAAGTCACACAATATTGTCCTCCACTCAGTCTGTCTCTTCTGGGTGCCAGCGATGAACACTCTTAATGTTTCCAAGAACATTAAAAAAAAGGAGAACATAACACTAATCTGGAGCCCAGAGGATTTTTTTATCTGACTGTCACATGAACACGGCAGAAGTTCTCTTACCTGTGTGTGGTGTGTGTGCTAAGTCCCCCTCCCTCCTGGTCTGTGTCAGATATCTCCCTCTGCTCTGTGTCTCAGGTTGACAGCGCAGGCCGGTTGATTTAATGAGATCCCTTCATCTTCACCACGAGCAGAACCAAAAAAACCTGAAAGAATAGCCCTCCTGCAGCGCTTCTGTCAGAGCTGCCACCCTGTCTTAAGATAATGTTGAGTTGTACTTCCTTGAGGAACTAAATTGCTATGACACACCCCTCAGTGTGTGTGTGTCTCTCTCTTCCTCTCTCTCTCTCTCTCTCTGTCGCTCTCTCTCTTGCCTATCTTGTGTTTCCCTCTGAAATTCAAACTCTTCAAACTCACTGTATTTCTCTCCTGCCCTCGCTCATCACACCTTGCCACTCTGTCTGATTCTGCCTGTCTCTCTGCCTGCTCTTCTCTTGTATTGCTGACGTTGTGCTCTCTGCTTGTTCTGACAAGTGAAAACCCCAGAAAGAATTTAGCAATAATCCAGGGATGCAGCCAGTTGAAAGGGGAGTGGCTTAACCCCTTTTTTGTGTGTTCACCTTCGCTGGAATGCAGCTCCTGTCAGTGCGGCTGAGCACCGTGTCCCTCCCCATGTGTCTCGTATTCAAGGTAGAATCAAAACAATGAGTAGACAGGTCTCCAACACACACGTGCACACAGTCACTGAAACTAAACTCTTTTACCAACCTGTGGTACTTTTGATATAAAGCTTATGGACAAAACACAGTCCGACATGATGGCAATACTTTTATCCTGCTCCGTACATCTGTGTCTCTCAAGTCTGTGTGTCTTATATCTGCTTGTAACACTATTTAGTCGTCTGTTTTGTTGGTTTAATTACAGAACAATTGTCTTGTCAAGACTGATTGCAATGTATGCCCTGCCCGTTCTCATCCCCAGGGCGTCGAACACCGATGCTCTGTCATGGCTGTCGGTGTTCGATACCGAAGCACAAGGCACCCTTCAGCATCGGTATGAGATGCACCAGGCGTTCCATTAACTACAATGTCAACCCATCCGTGTCAATGTTGAACGCTCAGGGAAAGTGCTGTGGTGGTGTAGTTTAAAGAGCGAAAGAAACGCACACGTGGGTGGGAGGTGGAGGAGGATGGGTCCAACAAACACAAGGCTTTCATCCAGGAGACCGCTGTTTGTGTCCCGTGTTAAGTTCCACATTCACGTTACGATCAGCTGTTCATTCGTGTCCCGTCTTCACAACGTTCAGGGTCATTTCCACTGTACAAATGTAGTAATTTTAAGCCCAACCATGTTGTTTTTTTTCTTAAACCTAACTAAGTGGTTTTGTTGCCTAATCCTAAGAAAGTGTTTTTGTTTAATTCACAACATTAAACTTGTGTTTACTGCGACCGAAAAGTGACGCCGTCTGACAAAGCACCGGCATCTGATGAGTTGGGATGAGAAAGTGTTGGTATGCTTTATCTTCTCTACAAGTACTTAAATGTTGTCAGTCTTTTTTGTATTAACACTTTAGATGTGTATAATTGTGCTGCTTTTTGAAATGACAAAAAAAATCTCAACTTGAAGCTGAATTAACTGCAGATAAGACAGGCTACTAAATCTGGCACAATGACATCATAGTGCACTTTGTCCCTGATAAAGTAATTTATACCCCTACAGAGGAGCGAGTTCAGCTGTAGTAACAGCATAGGCTAATAAAATCTGATGGCCAATATCACTCTTGAATGAATGAAGCTTTGTTTGAGCTGGTTGCCATAAAACGTATCAACCCTTTTAAAGTCTTATTTGAGTGGGTGAAAAATAAATACAGATGAGGGTAATATAAATCATGAGTAACCAATATTGAGCCTGGTATTGTTCAATCAGTCTTGTGCAACAGCAGCAAACATGCCTGGCAGGTTTTGAAGTTGTGAATTCAACGATTCATTTAGAATCAGGAAGTGTCCCCTGGTTCTACAGCTTGTGTGTTTATTTGTGGGTTTATCTGAATGGCAACCAGCTGTGCTGAGAGGCTGTTGGCTGAAGCACAGGCCATTCAAAAAGAGCCGTCCAATAAACTCTCGCCAGTGTTAATCGTTGTCAGATGTCGGGGTTAAAGGTCACGTTCAGACCCAGCTGGACTAAGGAGTGCCTGGACAGGACACCAGCCCACCAGCGAGCGCTGCAGACCGAAACACACCTGCCTCTTTGTTTTGCCTCCCACTCGGCCCTTCTGCAAGAAATTAACTCGAGTAAAGTTTGCAACTGCAGAATGAGGTCTGTCACTGTGGCAACAGACAGGAAGTAGTGCTTAAGCGGTTTCCTGATGGCTTCCTCTTTATCGTGTAATGACATCTCACAAGGAAACATCAGCAGGGAGCTGAGTATCTTTGTGTGAGTGTGCACGCTTGCATGCGATGGGGCGTACAGTATAAGTGAGCATACAGTGCATGCGTGTGTGCAGGACCGCACTCAACCTGAAATGAGCTCTTCACCTTCGCACCGTACACAGCTTACACACTTGCCTCTTTTGGTTATGAGATAATGAGAGGAACCTAAATTATGTCACTTATCTTTCATTAAGAGATCGCATGGACCTTCTTACGCACACACACATATAGTCACTCACATAATGGCAGCGTGTTATCACCAGATGACTAAGACAGGAATAACTGACCTCATAACCACCGAGGTCAGAGAGTTACGCCTGAAGATTTGGGGCCTGAATTGGAGGGAGGATTTTGGTAAGCTTAGGTGCTTTCTGCGCTGCTGCTGACTTTCCACTCGCAGCGATCTAAGATAGATGGTGAGCACAGATCGAGATGAACAGATGCTGGTTCAGGGGGAGGCCAGAGATTTAATTTGATCAGTCTGCAGTTAACAGAGATTCACTTTCTCCCAACGGCACGATCAGATATAACATTCTTCCATCTCACTTGTTTTTGAGAAGGGAAGAACTTCAGGGAAAGTAAATCAGTCATTGTTCCCAGTCCTTCATTTGTTAACTTATTCATTTATTCATTAACTTGTGGTTATCACATCACCTCCTAGTGTCCACAGATGTCATTGAACCAGGATCATTCAATCACATCCTCTCTGCAGTTCTGTGGAACGGTGTGGATTTAAAGGACGACATGACAGCTCCCCAAAAGTGAAGCCAAAACAGCTTGATCGCCCCCTGGTGGCTGGCTGCAGTATGGATCAAAAATCCCGCCTCCTCCATATTAGTGGATGGGACATGAGCCAAACTTAAAAAGTCAAAGTACACGTCACATACATTTTTCCCAAAGGTGGTTTCTGTCATTTTAGGTAGTTCTTTATCACGCAGGTGTATGTTCAAGTGTTCATTTTTCTGATAAGTTTGGTTTTAATTCGTTTAAAATGCTATTAAAAGGGGGTGAGACGCCACGATTGACAGTTGTGGGTCTCTCGCGCTGACAAGCTCCGGCCGTGCTCGCCTCATGATTGGTTCGGGCGGGTGACCCCAATACCGTGGCCCTACCGCCCAATCACTATTGTGCAGACTCCGGCTCCAAATGAAGTCAAAATCTCAAAATGGTAGCCCCCATATTGGGACATTTTGGCTTCAATTCTGTACAGTGGGAGGAAGTAAAAGACTAAATCATGACTGGTAATATGCGTGTAAGAGTCTAAATGTTTTTTTGGTAATTATTTTATGAGTGTGCAAATTCAGAAGAATATCCTTTTGTTTTGTGTAAATAAATAAATATGGTGTACACGTGCAATTAATTAATTCCAATGAATTTCTATTGTAACCCAGATAATCTGTACTGTAGTCCATAGCCAGTCAGCTGACATGACAAACAATTAATGAATATTTACTTGGGGTTCAGTGGAACAGTTCTTTCAAGGTACTTCCCTATAAATTCCCTATAATTAGTCTCAAATGTTATAGTTCTTTCCAGAAAACTTCCTAGGAAATTAATAGGAAACTACGCCTCAGTTAAATTAAGTGTTACGTAGGAATCAGGATGTAAGTGCACACCAGCCACAAGCCAGAAACGGGTGCATTTTGGTCACACCTGTAACTGGCAGGTCGATGCTTTTTGAAACCTCTTTAACCTGTAGATGTGGGTCATGACCTAATTGTAAACAAATTAAAACATGACAGTTTTAGTGGCTGTACATACAGTTTTATATAAATAAACACTATCATACAGTGAAACAAATGCAGTCAGTTACATACAGGAAGTAGAACCGAAACGCTTTAAGACTCTTTGTGAAGGTCCAACCAAATGCCTACCGAATGACTGTATGCCTAGTTTAAACAAAATAAAATGCAACCTCTCATGAAACATTCATACAATTTAGTTTTTTATGTTTCTGTGGATGCTCCCACCTCTGTTAAAAACTGTGTAAGTCCTGTCGTAAAATGGCTTACTTTAATCTTACAAAACATCCTGTAATTTGTTGTCCTTATACATTTCAACATAATTCCTGTAGCAGTAATATCAGTGACTTCATGAATGGCTTGTAGAGATGCAAATATAATACAGCAGATAGCATAAAGAAAATCAGAAATAAAGTAATTGTCATGGCTGTCAACACCTGTAGTACAATTCTAAAGTTCTCTGTTTCTCTGTGCAGTGTTTGCGTGTAGAGGACATTGTACTTCCTTTTCTTTTAAACAGTTGTCATAAGGAAAGCATGTTGTGAAACCTGTTGTGAAACATGTAAATTTGAAGTATTCGGGGTGTTGATATATCCAAAAAAAATACCAATTTCTATACGAGGCAAATTCTCTGGTGCATGAAATTAATGAAACAAAGGAACAACATGCTGGTTTTCTCCATTTTATATATTTATTTAAAGAAAAATTAAACTTTGAGTGCATCTTTTATTAGCAAACAAGATAACAGCATCCGATTGTCAAGAATTTGAAGCGTTAAATGTTGCACAAACTTTACCTTAATTAAAGTGAACTTTAGTGGGAAATGTTAAAAATCAATTCTTCAGTTTAAGTCGCCATTTAAGTCTTATTTTAATCAAAATGTCACAAAGTCCTATATTTCTCTCAACCCCTTGGCATGATATGGCATTCAACGTGCAGATCAGTCAGTAACCGTAAATGTTGAAAACGCTGAAGTGCCGGTTTTGTTTTGCCCCTGATTTAAACTTCAACGATATTTTCCGTATCACACCGTTGTCGCATGTTGGAGTCGTCTCGTAATCTCACACTACAATCATCATCTGCTCACAGAATGGAGCAGGAGGCGCTGCGCATGGGCAGGTTGGTGGGCAGCTTGGCGTACTGGTGCCTGAAGCTGTTTCTCTTCATGTTGAGCATTGGACCCGGGTTCTCCAGCCCGTCAGCGGGTGGCGAAAACTCCGGCAGTGCGTTTCCTTGGGGCACATCCAGCCTGGCCCCCTTGTTGTTCTTAGTCTTTTTGGCTTTCTCCTTCTCCGGAGGCTCGGCCGAGACGGCGATGGGCTCGTTGGAGGCCTCTGGTGGGGGCAGGGTGTCCAGGGGGAGGTCGCTGGGGCTCGGCTTCCCTTCCGCTTGCTCCTCATTGTTGGTGATGAGGATGTTGGAGCCCATGCACTTAGCGTTGCTGCTTGTGGAACTAGTGCAGTTACACATTAGTAGAGTTTCTCAGTGATTCATGAAAGACATAAAAAACATTGTCTTGAGTATAAAATCAAATATTTCTACATTTGGCCCCAGGGATGACGGTTGTAAAGACACTCAGATCTGAGATAGTGTTTATTCCTGCCCTACAATATTTTTTTCTTTAAAGCCCCCCTCCAGTGTACTTTGGCATTTCTATGATATTTCATATTTATTTGAGTCATTTCCTGAATATTTTGCCAATTTTCTTTGACAAATAATTTTGTGCTCAAAGTAAAAAAAAAAAAGAGGATTGCTGCTAAAACGGGAATATAACATGTGACTATAGTAGAAGCTGCAAGTAATATGCTCTCATGCTCTCGCCTTTACCAAAAGAAGCTGATGCCGCACGCCAGTGTTGTGTCCAGCCACACCGCACCACAGGACGGATCATAGACACCTCCAAAAGGTCCCAAAACTGCATTTCAAACGGCGGACCACGGCAACATGTCTAGCCGTCCTCAGGTGCGTTGTGGCCGGCGTGCAGCGGTGCAGCAGCAGCCAGACGACCGCCTCGCCAGGACGATATAGAAGAGAGCGAGTGAGAGAGAGTCGGGGTGTTGCCCTGATTCCTTTCTCATTTGTGGTCAATTCAGTGCCATATATCCAGCTGTTTTCATCTAAACTGGGTTGAAATTCTCTGTTTGAGAACGCATGTTAAAAAACAGGAAGTAAAACTGTCTGGAGGGGGCGGGGGGCTTTAAACCAGCAAGTCAATCTGTCCTTGGTGACCATATTCCACTTATATTCAACAGAATCAATACATTTCTAATAATTTTCCAGAACAGTACAGTTTTCATAGTCACCTCTTTTCCAAAAAAAAATATTGAAACAAGGAAAAGTGCACTGGGAAAAAGTGGAATTAGACTATGTTATGGGGCAGAATAATTTTTAGTTTTTATGAAAAACTAGTCTCAAAGGCATCAGACTAAAGGAACTTATTTTTGTAGTGCTGTGTTGCTTGTTTTGTCTCACTCTGCTTTGTTTTTGTCTTGCTTCAGTAACCTGACGTTTGCACTGCCCCATCTGAGTGAAAGTTTAGTTTTTGCTGGTCAGCATGACTCCTTCAAACAAACAAAAGCACCTAACACAGCCTCTCAGTTTGCTTGCTGTCTGGTGCTGCAGGGGGCAATGAGCACAGCTCTGACTAAATCAACAGGGGGCATCCCGAGTCCACACTGTGCACAGAAGAAAAGTGGTTCTTTGGTGCTGACTGCTCTCCTTTTGTCTACTCACCCATTAGAGCTCTTGTCCTCATAGTCCTTCTGTTCACCGCTGTAGCGCAGCTCTGCCGGGGTCTTGAACGATAGATCTCTCTTTCCTTTTAGCCAGTAGGTCTTCATGTAGCCTTTACCCTGGGAGATGTTAGGAAGATAGTGTGTTGATCAGAAATGTATGAGTGTACAGTATATCTCTAAAATTCATTAACATTAAAACACCTTGACTGTCAGGTCCAAAATATATTGGAGGGGGCTCAAGATAGAGTATTTTAAAGGGCTGCCCACCTTACTCGATTACACGATTAGTCCTTGTTTTGGTCTTTGTTGACTAAGATTTCTTTAGTCCACTATTCATTTTTTTTTGTTTCTTTCATGCTGAAACTCTGGTTATGGTTATCTCTGGTTAATACATTTAAAGTGGTGCTTTTGTGCGATTCTTTGTGCAGAAATTCAGTTGTAAGGCCCTGACACACCAAGCCGACGGTCGGTCGTCTGACAGTTTGGAGCCGTCGGTGAGCGTTTGTTGGCCTAGTTTTTTTGGTGTGTCCCGCACTGTTGGCCGATTCAGCATGTTGAATCAGCGGTGGCGCCCGTCGGTGAGAGAAAACACTCTGATTGGCTGTTCAGCTTAAACGAATCGGTGCACAAGAAGAGAAATGGAAGTGTGGAAAGCAAGCCAACGAGTAAAGTCAAGAGGACGCACACAGTTTGTTTCATGTACGTATCATAACAATACTACTTATATATCCGCCGTCCTCTGTCTACCGGTTTCCCTTTTTTGAATGACAAATACAGACTACCGCCGCCTGCTGGTGTGGAGAGGTATTTCCTCTCACGTAGGGGCAGAACGTCTGTGCTAACTGGCCGTCGGCTGTAGTCTTCGCGTTGTGTTCGAGCGCAACTTTTCTGGCCAAGACAAAGGCGACGTGAGGCAATGCAAGTGGTGGCCTTCATCGGCGCTATTTCTTTGGTGTCGGGTTGGTGCGTCTGGGCCTTAACAGATCTGTCGATTAAATCAACTAATCGCTTAGTCAAAAAAATCATATGAGTGTTGAGGGCGTGATGGCTGTGCCCGCAGATTAAAATAGTTCAACTTTTGGAACGCCGCAGCGTGCACCGCATGTCATGTGACGAGGAACAAGCAATCACAGCCAGCAGATATCTTTTCTTACTTCCGTAAATATCAGTCTACGGTAAATATATGGAGGAGAAGTTAATCATTTTATTGTAGGGCTACCCAGAGCTTTACGATCCGTCCCACGGACTATTTCACTTGCTTCACCCTTTCTGTCCGAGGACGTCACAACATCCGGTTGAAAGGTCAGCCAAACCAAATCGAGCACTAAAGCTACTGTGAGGGATTTATGGTGCCATGTATCTTTGTTTTGACTTTGTTTAGTTTATTAAGTGAGGCTTTTACTACTAAATTACTCTGGTTGAGGACACCCTAGTATTTCCAGTAATAATCAACAGCTGGTCTCTCTGCACAGGCAGGTGTGCCATTTTTTCTAATTATACACCTCTCATCTTAGGATGAAGTGCCTGAAGTATTACAGCTACATGACTGGCTAAACCTGACGTGTAAAGTATTAATCATAATGTCCATCTCAATCAGTGGCTGGTGGATAAGAAAGCCATAATTTTCAGGAAGAAATGACAAGCAAAAAGTGTGTAACAGTGGCTGGTATTCATGGTCTGAAATTAACTTTTTTCACTGCCACTGTGGCAGGCAAGTATTTTTTTTGTCTGCCACTCATAAATTTTATCTGCCACTTTTGAAATCTATGTGCTAAATGAAGGAATAACATTTTAGATCTGATGTCATTCAATGTTTGATATATTTTACATTCTAGTGGGGGCCCTATTTTTCGGGGGTGGGAGGTTACTGTACACAGTACTGTACAATACTTTATTATTGTCATCTATAGTGGTAATTTGCATAAAAACACAATTGAAATGATTAGAAATTTTTTTTTTTATTTAAATATTTGCTTTGATTAAAAACAATCTTTGCATTAGTTGTTTTACTTGTTCATTCTAACCTGCTTAGAGCTCGTGTTAGGACGTTAAAAAGGTCATAATTCCCTCTTTAATATCTAGTTCCTCACCAAAAACTACATTTTACAAGATTAAATTTTAACACAGTACGATAACGTTATAATGTACTTCACCCAGTACTCTTTTTTTACTGTAAATCATGAATGCATCACATCATCATCTATGTTAGTAGCCCCGTTATTTAGCCAAGCAGGACTGTGCTGCCCACCGGCTGCTAACAGGTACTGTTACTAACTCTCCTCCTGGTGATTTCAACACAGATTTGTTGTTCAGTGTAGCTTTTTTCAAGAAAAAAATAGGATGGTTCCCATCAGGTTTAGTAGCAGTAGCGCCATGCTTTTGAGTGCTTTGAACTGAAACATGATACAGTAAACATATGCCATTGTGTCATTGCGTTTGCGTGACAGTCGGAAAGTATCAATAAGAGGAATCGATAGTCACGGAGGCACGATATGCCAAGGAATTGGACAAGGAACCGGTTCTCAAAGGGAACCGATTGTCTTTTCCCATCCCTAGCGTTTTCTCTCAAAAGATAGAAGGCGGGTGGCCTGACGATTTTACTACCACTGCTAACAATTTACCCGCATTTTGGCGGGTGGCGGATGCTAATTCAGACCCTGCTGGCATTAACCACTCACCTTCACAAAGATTTTGCCCCTCTCCTCAATGATATAGGGCTCATGTTCCAGGTGGTCTTTGGTCGTCTGACTGATGTGTATCTGCATGCCCTGCTCAGACAGACACACATGAAGACAACTACTGCTAAAGCAGAGTATTGAAACACAAGCTCCATCTGCACCGAAACCTTTTTTAAAATCAACAAAGGGAAGTGAAAACATTTGGGCTCTAAAATGAGAGTTCATTTAGGGCTTTCTTCCCTTATGGGAGTTTACAGTAAAAGTGGCATTACGCCCTGCACAAACTGCCTGCCTTTTAATTTCTTTTCATCATAGAACACATTTCCCTCAAAACATGACATTAGTGTATATTACTGTAAGTAATGGAAAGCAAATGAAGCGATTTGCCTGTTGCATTAACTAAAAAGCAGCATGCACAATGGCGTCATTAAACAGAAAATGGTTTTCCATACTAATCTACATGAATTTGATGGAGGGAAATCATGGATGTTGTTGCAGTTATTTATGCTATTGCCCTGGGTTATTGAGCACATTTTGCAGGGTGTTGGGTTGTAAAATATGTTAGTGTAGTCACCACTCCGTTGCTCTCCATCCTTGAGGCTGTATTCACAGTGTCGCCAAACAGACAGTAGCGAGGCATCTTCAGACCCACCACGCCAGCTACCACCATACCTGAGTGAATACCTAAGAGGGAAGGCAGTTTATTGAAGCAAACATGAGCTGATTTATTCATAAACTGCCTGAATACATGTTTTATTGCAGCTATTGGCAAATGTTCCTTATGGACACAAACTGGTTTACAGTAGTCATTTAGCTTGCACTCATCACTTAGCCCACATTCATCCAGGCCCTTAAATTCCAAGGTTGTCGTTATAAGCAACCAATAGTGACAACAAAGGCGGTCAAAACTACAACCTGCAGAAAATATGTCCTTTCTCCCGTGTTTTTGAGTGGAACATACAATTCAAACAATTCATTCACAAGTTGCACTTCATATTTTACCTTGAAAGTGGCAGCAGTTTGCACTTAACATGACAAACAATCATAGACTGTATAACAGTAGTGGAAATGTTACAACTAACTTTCATGAACTGAAAACACACTGTGAAAGGGTTAAAGTTCTAAGACAAAAACATGGACAACACCCAGACCGGACAACGCAGCTGTAGCGACCTGTCAATAACAAGGTAGCCACACCCTAAAGCATCCCCTGCTTTATGGTCTATTTGACTCTAAATGGGACCATAATTTACTAAATGAACATCATGCTGTATTGATGAAGACTTGAAACTAGAGATTTGAGATCATAAACTCATGTTAACAATGTTTACTGAGGTAATAAATCAAGTAAGAAGTAGGCTCATTTTCTCATAGACTTCTATACAATCAGACTTCTTTTTGCAACCAGAGGAGTCGCCCCCTGCTGGCTGTTAGAAAGAATGCAGATTTAAGGCACTTCATCATTCACTTCACTTCTCAGACCTGGACGTAGCCCGCTGGAAACAATACTATATTTGTGCAGGAGTGGTAGATTCATTGGTCAATACAAATTTTCTGAATTTCCAGCCTTGACTGGAAAGATGTTTTTTTTCTGCCATTAGAAAAAGCAATGTATTCTTCAGGAGTTTAGTATCATATATCGATTGGCAACCTGTCACGGGACAACCCTCTAGCACAATGCATGCTGGGATAGGCTCCAGCCGCCAAGACCCTGATCAGAACAAATGGTTTCTAGAATAGATGGATGAATGGATGTTTAGCTCCCCAGTTTGTGTGTCGATCAGATCTCTGCTCCGAGTAGTAGGCTTATCTAGGCTCTAATGCGCCGTCATGACTTATTTATATCAGTTACAGACCATTAGATCATAGTATTTGTCACAGGTCATGTCAGTTCCCTGTAGTTGATCATAACTTATTTAATGCTTCCTTAGTTCAAAATATTTAGTCACAATTTACGCACCTCAATTCCAGCAACCTGATGGTCTCATGTCCTCAGGTAAAAGGATTTTACTAAATCTTAAACACAGGTAGGGATATACAACTAATAAAAAACATGATCCATACTGGGAAAAGATGTCAGTGGTTAGGGTTGACATCAGAACAGCGACCCCTTGTGACACTAAGGAAACAGTGTCTCGAACTGTGTACTTTATCTAGGAAAAATCTTTCTATTGTGTCCCAAGATCTCAAGATTATATTTTGGGGGCTGTCACTTAAAGGTGGTGGTTGAGTGGATAAAAAAGACCTGGACATGTCTGAAGTACAAGGATCAAGACACTGAATCAGTAATGGGTGTCTGACCCTGAGCCGTGACCTCCCGATTGCAAAATCCAAAACAGAGTAGTGGTTTCTGGCACAAATCCACTTACTTCCAAGGTGCAAAAAGTCTGAAGAGGTCAAAACTCCAGCAACAATTGTAGTATAGAGAGCAATTTTACTGTTAGACAGATGCCTTTCGGCTTGTGGCCTTCATCAGGGTCATTCCGAAACCCAAAATAGCAACTTAATCTGTCCGTGTTATCATAGCTAAGCCACTAAAGCTCCAGATAGATGTACTGCTCACCGACTCTGATCTGGATGTTATCCCCGGTGGAGGGGTCTTTTAGGTGGTCGATAGAGCTCAGCATGTCCAGGGCCATGTCGCAGATGTGGTGCGCGTGAAAGGTGGTCTTGTTGGGCACGCCCGCCACCACCATGTAAGCATCACGAATCGTCTCCACCTGAACAGAAGGGAGAGTGACAGTTTGTATATTGAATAAGAGACTGAACAAAACTTTCCGACTTATTTTAATCCCAGTTTTCCCACTTTAAGAAATTCTGCTGGAATTTTGTACTATATAATGTAAAGAAAATCATGAGCTTTTACTTTCGGGGAATGGAAAAACCTTCGAAGGCAACAAAAACTGACCATAAACACTTAGAAAAATGTCAAAGATAACTCTGTAAGACAGTTGAAAGTAACTGAATCATACGCAGACACATCAGGCTGTGCTGCAGCCTTGGACTGACCTTGTAGACGTTGTGCTTCTCGCTGAGCGTGTCGAATACGATGTAGATCTCGTTGAGCATGTCCACCACCTGCATGGGTGTGATGTGGATGCAGATCTCGTTAAACTTGACCACGTCGCTGAACAGGATGGTCACATCTGGGAAGACCTGGGGGGAAACAAACAAACAAACATAGCGTTGTGTCAATGTCACACTGTGAGCAAACAGCAGTATAGACAGACAGAGATGCTTGTGAGTAGCTCAGGGTCACTCAGTCATTGTTATTGTTGTATTTTAGTGTGCATGGACATTCATTCTTGATTAGTTTGTGGTAATGTCATTTTTATTTTGAAACTTTGTATGTTGGATGTTGTTGCGATTGAAGTCTTGTTCTTCTGTTGGCTGCAAACTTGTTATTTTTGCTTGTCAGAAAATGGCAGCTCCATTTCATGTGGAGGTCACTACCGAGCTAAGAGCACTGTTGCATGGCTGACCCCTGACCTCCATGTGCAGTTGGTCGCCCGAACTAAAAGTACTTGAAATGCAAGACGTGCGCTGCCTTTGAGTAAAGTGTGTGCTGTGATCACAGCAGCATATTATTCGGATTGCAGCACAACATCTGTGGCCTCAGTTTAGCAGTTACATTGTGCATATTGGCAGTGATATTTTGTGGTTTTCGAGGACAGCTATCATTGATAACAGCACTGCTGTGTACCTGGCATGTCTCCAGTGCAGTGATCCCCTTCCTGAGGCGGTCGGCCACAGCTTTAGGGATCATGGCGTACAGCAAAGAATCTCCTCTCTTCTTCTCTTCGTCCAGCTTCTTGATGATTTCCATCAACTGAGCATATTTTTGTTGCTCCTAGAGGATCAGAAATGGGACAAAGGAGTCTACAGTTACAGTCTCACCTCTTTAAAAGCTCAAGAAAACCCTCTTTGCCTTCTCTAATCCTCTTAATCCACACCTCTCCTGCATGACTGAAGTGGATTTAATGGGTGAAATCAATACGGGAGCAGAGCTTTCACCTGGGCTCACCTGGTCAGGCTGTTCTTACATTTTGTGCACTCAGCGTATCATATAATATGACTTCTGCTTTGAATCATACAAGTCTTATTTCAGTACATTTTACAAGGTGATATGAACCACCTCAAACTGCCCCGTGGTCTGTGATTTTGTACAATTGTACAATTGAGTTCCCTATAGCTGAAGTCTGCTTTGTTAGTCCGATGCTCCATCCCTGCAGACTAAGTATTCAGCGGTTTTTCATCACCTGGTCGAGGGCCAGCTGCAGCTCAGCCGATTGTTGTGTCCCGGCCAAAATCAGCTCTCTGCTGGAGTCATGCAGGTTCAGATCATTCACATATACACCCATCTTTATCATGTCCTCCACTGTCTCTATACTGCAAGAATAAGGAGAAGAAAAAGCAAGAGAATGGAAATTAATTCACTGAATTAGCATACATAAATCCAATCTCCAAAATTAGATATACGATTTTGGGGGAAAAGCAACCCTAATTTCTGTGAAACAATTAAGGATAAATAGGGTGGCAACACACCACGCAACATAACTGAAATTTATTTTTCTGCAATTGGTATAAAAAAAAAAAAAAAGGAGTTTCCAATATTACATACACACTGACCCCCTTTACAGCTGGCATTGGCACAGGAAAAGCCACTTCTAGGAACCGTATGGACCCGTGAAGACGTCTTGTTCTGAGTCAAAACCTTTAAACACAGTCAGTCTGTATAGGCTGTGGTCTTACATGGGTGTCCCCAGGAAGATGAGGGAGTCCCACTGGGGGACGTACTTCATCTGGCCCTTCAGGTGGAGAGGTTTCTTTGGAGGTTCCCGCATGTCCTCAAAGATGGTCTCACTACACTTTCCTGAGAAGAACCATGAGGGACAACCAGGTCAACAGGATTGTGGCAATTAAAAACATTCTAGCAAGAAGTGAAAAGGCTCCTACCGGTGACAGTCTGGAACGCCAGCAGCTCAATATCTTCCCCTCCAGAGTTTGCAGAGCTGTTGTATTGGGTGAGAGCGCCGCTGTACTCTTGGTCTGAGCCCTTCATCTCCTCCACTTCATTGGCCTCTGATGGAGGGAGAGCAACAGAATCAGTGAGAGGATGGATGACTGAATGAAGAACCCGATCTCATGAGAAATGCGTATAAATAGCCAATTCTGTGTGTCAACGTGACATCACCCATTTATTTGTAGACTGCCGTTTTGAAGCCTCGAGATCGGCATTTTGGCCACCGCCATCTTGGTGTTTTGCCACCGTAAGTGACACGAGAGGGTGGAGCTAAGTACAACCGAACGCTGAATACGAATTTTTTTAGGTGACCAACTCATGAACTGAAAACACACTGTGAAAAGGTTAAAGTTCTAAGACGAAAACTCGGACAACTCCCAGAGTGGGCAACGCCATGGTAGCTGTTAATCACAAGGTGGCCACGCCCTAAAGCATCCCCTGCTTTATGGTCTATTCGACTCTAAATGGGACCATAATTTACTAAATGAACATCATGCTGTATTGAAGAAGACTTGAAACTAGTGACTGAGCTCATAAACTCATGTTTACAATGTTCACTGAGGTAATAAATCAAGTGAGAAGTAGGATCATTTTCTCATAGACTTTTATAGAATCTGACTTTTTGCAACCAGAGGAGTCGCCCCCTGCTGGCCATTAGAAAGAATGCAAGTTTAAGGCACTTCAGCATCGGCTTCATTTTTTCCAGAACTGGAGGTTGCCCACTGGTGAAATGTCTTTTTGTGTGCCATTTAATGCCATGTTGTTACGTCACTTCAAAATAAGTCAACAAGACTTTGGGACACATTCACTAGTCTCTTGGATGACCTTCCTGTGTTTGTTTTTTTGACCCATCCACCTACCCCAGTGACTTGTTATACTACGTCACTTACTCTTCCTTGCTTGCTCTGAGCGTCGGTCGTTATTCTACGTCACTAACTCTGATCGTAGCATATTCACGCGGATACGTTTACATTTCAGTCAGTACAGTCTACGTGGCGTAAAATGACACAGCAAAAGCAAGAACAGTGTTTTGATAGCATGCAAAATGACTTAAGAAATTGGCGTGTCATTCATATGGCATTTGCTGAGACCGGGCTGTTATGAACCAGGTTGTGAGTTAAGCAAGTGAGTGAAAGGCATAAATGTGTGAGGACGGCACGGTACATTCCAATCACACAGTCAGGCGATAGCTGAATATATTACAAATTCATCGCCTTGTTATAGGTTCTGTCCTAGTGCGTTCTTGATGGTTATGTTCTGGATCGTTACGTTTCCTTCTTACACATAACACTAAGATAACAATTGGTATTGTCATTTCCTTTTGAAAACATTACACCCTTAGCAATATGCAACAAATGACTCTTCTTGTTTCATATCTTTTCATCCGCTTTTATTCTGACATTCACCAGGCTGTTTGATGTGCTACTGTTTCGTTATGTATGTATTTAAATATAGTTATATGTGCTTTGAGGATACAGTGCATTTAACTTTGTTGTTGAATGAACAAAAGCCATTCGGCTCCGATCAGTTTGATATTAATTTCCACCTCAATATATTATAA
Source organism: Sebastiscus tertius (assembly GCA_916701665.1). Classification (NCBI taxonomy): domain Eukaryota; kingdom Metazoa; phylum Chordata; class Actinopteri; order Perciformes; family Sebastidae; genus Sebastiscus; species Sebastiscus tertius. The sequence goes on along the minus strand of CAKAOH010021633.1, from coordinate 10,045 downwards.
ATATTTTATTTTGCTCTGTCCAGATATAATGACCTTGGGGCAAAATGAAGGAGTGACTTGATGGACATTTCGTGATCCCATCCATTTGAAATGAACCCTTTTTTATACATAATACATTTGAAATGAACCGTTTTTTATACATAATACATTTGAAATGATTGAAATGGAGAGGATGGTACCTCTTTCTTCTTCCCTCTCGTTCTCCTCCTTCTCCTCGGGCTCCTCCTTGCTCAGTTTGGGGATGTTGACCTTCTGCTTGCTCTCCACCACCGCTTTAGACAACAGCTCAAACACGTTGTTCAAATGGGTGTAGATCTGAGGAGAGAAAAACAGAAAGATGTGTGTGGCTTAGTAAGTTTGCAAGGCAGTAATTTAAATCACGTGAGGAATTTAATATTTACAAATATGACAAGTAAATCTGGACCTGTGAACTCACATTATCCCAGCTGAACTCCAGCATGGGTCTAATCAGGGTGAACTCCTCGTTGACCTTCTTGCCCTGGAGGTCGGAGAAGACCTCTTTGAGGCCGTCACCGATGCGGTACATGGTCATGTCGCGGCGGAAGATGACGCTGAAGGGGAACATGTCAAAAAAGATGCCTCGCTTCATCGGCAGCTTCTCATAGCCCGGCGCCGTCTTCTGCTGGGGCATGCGGTGTTTGAAGGCGGCGTTGTCGAAGTTCATCTTATAAACCTGGATGAGCAGTGTGAAGTTAATTAAACCTTTGAAATACAAATCAGTTAGTGTTGATGTTTTTGTGGTGGTTTTGAAACAACCTTAACTTCTCAACTGCAGTCGATAAACCAAAATTATTGATGTAATGAAGTATTTATTTTATAACTTTGAACTTTTATTGATGTGTATAATTTCAAAAGCAAAATATCCTCACAAAATATGTTCTTTCTTTCTTTCTGGAAAAAGTTCTTTTTCATTTGGCAACAGCTATTTACCCTTAAGGGCAGAAAAAGACTTTGAATGTTGGTCTCATTGATCTCCTCTATGCACTTGTGACATTATGTTTAAAGAATACTTTTGTCAGTCCAATTCCATTACAATAGCTTGTTACATGAAGCTTTTCTCATCAGAACAAGTTACTGCAGCTGTAACCAGAAACAAACCCAGCGCTGAATAGACCCAGAATAAACGCTCAGAGCCTCATCACGCTGCTGCCGTTAGTAGCACAGTGTAAATATGCGCCGCTACCATTGCAAAGAATTAAACAAAGAAAACATATTTGTTGTGGTGTTTACCTTCCAACCCTTACGGTTGGCTTGTCAATATGTATTGCAATATTGCGGTTATTGTGACTCCCTAACACTCACAGTATCATTGAATCAACACCTAACACACATAACGAACATTATTTATGGAGGTAGGATTTATTGCAGGACTGCTGCGTTAGACTGTATTAGTTTTAGCTTGGTGTACCTGATAAACTGGCAGCTGATGTCTAAAGAAAATAAAAGGTGGCATTGTCTAATAAGGCATACTTTATGAAGGGGTATTTAAGTTGTTACTATAATGACTTTTTAATGTTTAATACTTAATTTACTAATGTTTCATAGGTCAGTAATGAGAGAATCTATACCAAATTCTTTATATTTACAACTTAAATTATTAAAACTTAAAATTTCCATACCCCTTTATTTATGAATGTCTCCCCTTCTAATAAGCCATTAAATATAATGTTAAATATGTGTGAGTCATTAATTAAAGATTGTGGATTTGCCATCTTCTATAACTCAAGTCAAAACGTTATAGTTACAAATAGCTTATTTGTGATCTATAGAGCATTAAATCGTTACTAACATCAATAAAGTCATCATTTACATCTTATAAATAAATATGCCGTATTAAAAGTTAAATTAAAAAGTGAGGCCAAAATAAAAATGAAATGGATACCATTGGACCTCATCAGGTACTGTATGATAATAAGTGTAACTTTGGGTTAGTGGATAATGAAAGGCTCGCTGGCTATTTCAGTAATCCAAACAGTGACTTCCTGCTTATGGGAACAACACTTCAACAACAGGGGTGACATTGATGTTAGCTGATACCAGACCGTATGACAACAGGTACATGAGAGGTTACACAATTCACATTTGTTCTCCTGTAAATTCATAGTTTACCCAGAGTCCCATCCCAATAAACACTTATCTCCATCCAATAAACACTTGCTGTCTGAGTGTAAACAAGAACTCCGCCTGGCTGAAGGTGATGGAATAATTTCCACGCCGCTAGAGCCGACACGGGGTCAAGGTCGGACGCTCGACGGCTTGACTGATACTTGACCTTATAGCTCGAGTACATACCACATACGTCATTTTCTCCGTCTCCTCTTTAGACAGAATTTCCACTTCGATATCTGTGTTGTAGAATTGCCGTCCCACTTGAGAGAGCTGCCCTGCAAGAGACAATTACACACGCTGGTTATGGATGTGTAGAGGTCAACTTTTGCTTGTAAGACATTCAGACAAAATGAGCTTGTGGACACTTCATTTCAGAGCAAACTGAGAACTTTACTAGAGTCATTTTGAATCAGTGACTGGATAGATTGACCTTGCCTGATGGCATGGCAAATCATTGTTTATTTTACTTTTCAACACAGCATACCGCACATAATGCTCATCACTTTCAGTTTTTTTCTCCACTGAAAATACCTCTCATAATTGAAAAGGTCCAATTATTAACCATATACAAATATTGAATAACTATTGTATCATTGATTTTCTTGATCTCATATTCATTTGTTTTTAACATTGTCAATTAAAACAATTGAAACCAAATGTGATGAGCTCAAAACCTACAGTTCATTAATGTCTTGTATTTGTTATTACCTCCACCGAGGCCGAAGGCCTAGGAAGGAGGTTATGTTATCAACGGCGTTGGTTTGTTGGTTTGTTGGTTTGTCCGTTTGGAGGATTACTCCAAAAGCCTGTGATGGATTTGAATGAAGTGTTTTGGAGGGTTGGAGTGTAGCACAATGAACAATGCATTCGATTTTGGTGGCGATCCGGATCATGATGCGGCTTCAGGAATTTTCTTTTAATAACTCCGCTCAGCCTGTGCATTAACACCACAGGCTTTAAGACATGTGCAGTGTAACTGATGACGCGTTCATGAAACCTGCCTTGGCGGAGGTCTGCACTCTCGCACTCTCTCGCACTTCTAGTTCTGTTTATTACAATTTATTTTGCATTGCTATTTTGGAAATCAAACTCCAATGCCCTGAATGACCTTTCCAACCATCATAACTACAGTATGGAAATTAATGCACAGAGACTTGGAAAATATATTTTCCACACACAGTGAACAAAATTTTGCTTTTATGTCATCGAAGTTAAATTATCTTTCAGTGGTAATGCAGCTGGAAGTGCAGATTGGTTTATTCGTAGTGTATCACAACCAAATGAAAGGCATGTTATACACTGTTCATTATCTATCTCAAGCAAGTTTTGACTGAAATGATGCTAAATTAGACAAAATGAGATTGTGAAACGGAATGTGGCACAATGATGTTTTATCCAGTATGTCGATTATCTTATTTTCATAATTTTGGGAAGCTAAAATTGGATTGAAATTGGATTGATTGCACAGCCCTAGCAGAAACCCACACATAAACACTGGGTGGAGATCTCCTCTTTGCACCACAGAGAGGTCTTGGGGTTGGGGATCAAACCCAGCTTCCTGTTGATCACAAAGTGTTTCCCCCGCCGTGCAGCCTCTTGTTACCTTTGACGAACTGAGTGAAGCCCTTGCGGGTGCTGCGGTAGTGCAGCGTGAGGCTCGTCTCGCACTCCTCCTCCACGCAGAAGCTCGGCGGCTGCACTTTGGGGAAGGAGAAGCGAAAGTACTCGTGCAGGTTGTCCAGCTCGTTGATGAAATCGCGCACATTTCGCCCCAAAACCTAGAAAAGATGGAAGATATTTAAATGGTAAACATTAACCATGGTTTATATAATGTGAACAATACTTCATTATAAAGTGATTTGTCATGTTGTTAGAATACTTTGTAGTGAGAATCTATTTTGGTGCCAAGCAGTCATTGCTCTTGTGTTTCCTCCCACCTCCCAAAGCTCAACCTCTCAACCCCACAATAGATACTGATACTGAAACAGTGTTGTATTTTTTTCTATTTTTGTTCTATTTTTGAATGAGAAAATTCAGGCATCAGGTGACAATTCTGGTATCTCCTCTCATCATCCCACTGTGTGTGCATGTGTAGACGTTGGCTACTTCAAAGTTTGCGGGCTCTCTCCCCCTTAATGGCGGCATTTTGAGGCTGATGGATCCGCGCATTACGCACCGCCTCTCCGGCAGTGCCCGGCTGCATTGAATTGGGAGTCGGCGGAGGCAGCCAAGCACCACATACATCTGCTCACACATTTTCACTTTGTACACGAGCAGATTTGTTTCCTCAGCAGAAAACAGCTGGCTTCTCCAATTTACCAAATCTGCCTTTGAAAAGCAATGCGCCAATGTGCACGCATACCTGGCTTTTAAAGGAAAGGGGAGATGACACTGATTGATTTGATTCCTTTTACACCCAAAAATATGATTAATTAATAGACTAAATACAACCTGTTTGCCCCTTGTGCTTGACTTTGCGCCCAGATAATGCGCAGTTTAACTAGCAAAAGTAGAGTTGGACACATCCTAAATGCACTTGCGCCATGCACTTTAGACCAAGCGCTATAGATTGTTAAAATAGGGCTCATTGTATGATCGTTATATAGGGCCCACTGGGCCCAAGTGTCAGAGACCAGGTGAGCAGGGTATGCATTTAGTCATTAATGTATTGTCAGGCAGTGATGGAGCATAGAAGGCAGGACATGAATTCAATGCTGCTGTTAGCTAAAGACAATCAAAGGACAACCTTTAAGATCCGCTCATATCCGTAGTTTCCAATCCTCTTGACCATATAGACCCCGAAGGCGTACATCAGCTCATCGTGGGTCTTTCCCAGAACCTCTCCCGCTGCCTTCGCCAACCGCAGGATCAGGTTGTCACTGTACAGTAAAGGGAAACTCGTTGATTCATTTTTGTTTTGACGTATTCTTGCTTATTAGTCAATGCAGAGTGGCTTACTTCTCTGGTAAACACAAGATTTAAAGTGATGCTTTTGTGTGATTCTTTGTTGAGGAAACTCAGTTTTACGGATCTGTCAATTAAATCAACTAATCGATTAGTCGACAAAATCGTATGAGCGTTAGTCAACTGAGAATGTCTTTGGTTGGGGACAGCCCTATTGCTTATAACTGCTATTTGTACCGATGGGATTTTAAACTCAGCTTTTCAGTAGAGACATGACCAAACTGTAAAAACCTGATTAAGTTCAATCAAACAATTTAATGCAGGAGTGGGCACAACATCATCGAGTCTCTAAACAGTCTCTAAATTGTCAAAACAATAAATGAACAATACAAGCTTTAAATGTATAATTATTTAGCACCACTCTGATTAACGTAACCGGTGATGGACTTGTTGGACCATGTGAATATATCATCCCTCTTTCATTCCTTCAACCATCTTCTTGAAAAGGTTGGCGTTGTGATATTGCGCAGATACAAAAACCTGTCGATATCCAAGTCTTTCATAATGTTTAACAGTAGGTGTGTTTCTCCTTTTCTTTTCGGCATGCATCTCTGCAAACTGTTGGCTGGTTGGTTTGTGTACAACGCTCAGAGGTGGCTGTAAACAGGCAAGAGGCCGTGTGTCGCAAACTGCTGTAAAAAGCCCAATTGAGACGCATATTCCGAATACGCTGTACATATATCCAAAGAATGCTCCTAAATCCTGAATAATATCGGCATATCCCACATGTCTCAATCAGAAAATGCTCCATTTGGAATAAAGCCTAGTAAAAAATATCCAAACGGAATATGCCTTTTACATAACCCATATCAAATTCTCAATATTGTAATATTTGAAGTGCTGCACCTAAATGGAGCAATCATCTAAGCATCGTAAGGTTGCTGTGCTATTATCCTTGTATGCTATGACAGTGTTCGATAGTCGTCTTTCCATTCAGTTCTCAAGCAAATTTAAAGCAAACTTTCGAAATGTCGCAAAAAAAGCAATGTGAATTGGACGCATTTCCATCAACTGGTTTGGAGCAATCAGACTTGGCTACAGTGTAGTTTCACAAATTGGGCACCAAAGGCTACGCCAGTAAACAGAGTTCGAAGATAGAGGTTGCGAACCGGAAACAGGAAAGTCATCTTGTCCATCTAACCAGCTACGAGAGAATAAATGGAGAGAGGTCTTCAGGAATTTAATCAAGTTTTAATTGTTCTTCCATGTTTCATGCTGTCCAGAGACGAAGACAAGCATTCGCCCATTATGGGAATATCTGAGAAGATGCCGACAGCAGAAACCGCTGATCAGTCATGTGAGTTAAATGTTTGCTATGTCAGAATTTATTTGGCAAAGGCATTTCCATAACACATTTGGTGCATCAACTCTTTTTCGACAAAAGCAAAAAACCACTTCAAGCAAGTTTAAAAAACATTTTTGCGCAATTGAGGAAGTTTTATTGAATTTTGCCGTTTCCATACAGCTTTTCTAATGAGATGCTTCAAAATGTGCATAAAAATACGTGAATAGAAACGTGGTTAATGTGTGTCTAGTGAGTCTTTTGCCAAAACACAGTGTTTGTTGCTGTCCAAGCACTGAAGAACCACAGTATAATGGGGAAACGTGATTTACAAAAAACAACAACCTACTTGTACATCTGATGTCGGACGAACTTGAGGTGTGGTATCTCGGCTCGGTTCTCGATCAGTCTCCACACATCCTCTCCATAGGATTCATTTATGTAATCGTTCACTGCTTCTAAGTACAGGCCGTACATCTTCAGAGGGTTGGAAACCTCCAGATTGACACCGTAGTTAACTGCTCAGCTGAGAAGAGAAGAGAAGGGAAGAAATTACGTGATCCAAAATGCAGGTTGGACTCATCTCCGTTCGGGTCAGCAGTTTAAAATATCACTATTGAGAAAATCTCTTTAAAATCCATTTTATTCTTTGACGGGACAGACCTTTGGCACCGTCTTCTTATGAGATTAAAATAAGACATTTTGCTTAAGTGTAACGAGTTCTTTCAGTGCCAAAAGAAAATGTAAATGCATACTGCTCTATCCACCTGCGTGAATGGCCGGAAAAGAAGGAAATATGCCCACACACAGCCTCATGAAACCTCAGCTAACCTTCTCAGACTGCCAGCTACCTCTAAGAAAAGAGCAAGCTTCTCAGTAATGGAAGTATTTTAGCTGTGACTGTGCTGTGCCTGCTGCAGCTGCTTTGTTCTACACTCGCTGTAAAATGTCACCGCTGTGGCAAATACAAGCTACTGAAAAAAATATCACAGGGAAATCAGGCAGCCTGTGATGCTCCCATCCCACCAGTTAACTACAGTAACACACATAAAATATAACCCAAAAAAACAGGATGGGAAGGTGAAAAAGAGAAGTCCCCTTACCTGCAGTCCCTGACTCCTGTGATATCTTGGTGTCCAACTGTGCCAACCAGCACAGCCAGCCGCAGCATCGCTCCCTGCTGAGAGTTTCCACCTGCAGCTGACATGTGTGCTCTCCCCTGACACTTCCCTGTCAGGTCAATAGGTGACCTGGGCCAAAATAGCAGCACCAAGGCATGTTTGTGGCAGGTAGCAGGAAAAAAAATTTTTTTCAGACTCTCAACTGCGTGGACTGGCAAACATACTGGGTTTAATTTGTAAGGCATTTGTATGGAGATGGAGTCTGTGGGTGGCTGTTATACTGTATATGGGAATCCCTTAAAAAAAGACATTTTGTGTTATGTAAACCGAAGCGCACAATGTGAGGCTCATTATCCCAAATTAGCCTGTACTCTTTTCGCAACAACTCATTAGGGCGAGCAGGTTTCTTGGCTAATTACTTCAAATTTGCATAATTACGGTCAGGTGCACATTAAACTGACGGGCATTGTGTCGAGATCGGCATTTGAAAGGGTTTTGCATCGTTTGTGAAGTGAAGCTGAATAAATCCTTTCAAAACATCCGGGGCCTCCTGTTAAGGCTGCCATTATCTACCGCTGATTAGTGAAGACTGAAATGTGACAAACATTTTGTGTTTTGACTCCTATCATGATGTCTGTTTTGACCTGCAGGGACTACTTTTGCTTTTTTTTGTTTTTGAAAAAAATATTTTAGCATTATAAAACCAGTGGTAAAACAAGAGCTGGAGCTTTATTAAACAAGTGTCAACAAGTGGGCTGCTTCACCGCGTCTATAAGTGAGGTGACAGAGCACCTGCAGATTCAAGGTTAAAGCTCACCACTCTTCTCACCATGTCCACTAGGGGGCACTGTTACAACACCCTTGATTTATTATTGCTTTGTTCAATGTTTCCACTGGGGGGAAATGAGCTTGGAAATAAAAAAAAAATTGTGTCACTCTGGCCTTTTGGTAAGTCCAGACAAGGAAGATCAGACATTGTATTATTTTATGACATTTGTGGCCTTTTTAATATCTGTCTTGTTGCAAAAATATAATTCCAAACATAATTTTCCACCATAAAAAGGACCAGACTCGGCCATGAACAATGAAAAAATTACTACTTTTTTCATATTTAAATTCCGATCTGGAAGGTTAGGAGGCTCACACCTATCATGTAGAGGTCTAATTATGAAAACACTGTCAGCCTGAATTAATTTTTTCCAGCCACCACTTTCCTCCTCACACCTACACTCCACCAGGGAACCAAAGGTGTGCTGACAGCTAGCCCTCTGAGCGATAATGAGCCGCTCTCTGTTCCATTTCTTGTGTGGCTTTTTGCTTCTTTTCCCTTCATTTCCCTCGGCCTCCCCAGTGTTCCCCTATTTGCCAGGTGCTGCTGCCTGTCTTTAATGGCCTCTAGTGCGACTGTGCCACACGGCGGCCTGGGAGGTCCGCCGCTGCCTCTTAGCCAGGGAACAGAGGGAGATAACAATGTGCTGATGGTGCCAACCCGCAACTCCACACAGATGCCGCGGACGCTTTCATTAAAGACGACATGACTCATCTTCTTTTTTTTTTTTTCGCTCCACCAATATTACACCCTCCCTTCCTTCTTTCCCACAAAGAGAAGAGGTGCTGCTTTTTCAAAAGGTGTCCATTCATGTCATTTTTCAAACGCTAACAGGGAGCCAAGGAACACCTCCCTCCCATTGTTTGATGTGAACAACACCCACACGGACACACACTCGCACAAACGGACACACTGTTTCCCCTCGTCTTCCTCCCGCCACACATACAGGTGGTGTGAATTTCACTCTTGCTCATATGTATTTCCTTTCTGTCCCTGCTTGTTATCTGTTAAAAGGAGTTATCAGGCTCAGCCAGCCTAACGGAGGGATGATCCAATCTCTGGGGAGAATATCAGGGTCACCGGAGGAAGCCATGCATAGTCGGACCTTTTCAGCTCCGGCAAAAATATTGAGGCGGCTGATATCATTTTGTACAGCAGGGGAAAGAGCTCACTATTCAAACGCGCGACATTGATTAAAGCATCAGCGCAAACATTTCGAGTGAGTCAGACCGCAAAGTTATTGGGTGACAAACTCCCGCCATAAACTGCTCCTTATTGTTTACAACCAGCAGCCCCTCTCCAGATAAAATTGTAAATCCCTTCGGTGTAGCAGGACTGCGACTGCACAAAAAAGCTACAGGGATGAATTCTCGGATGTGGCAAAAATGGAAATCTCTGCCTCTGTGGAGTAGCTGTAACTGTTGTGACCCTGTGGTTGAATACTTAATGGGAGCCTATCTGTATCCCAGTCGTCCTATCTCTCAATCCCCTTCGCTCAGCGCCCAGCAGCTCTACAGCAAAAGAATGTGCCATATTTCTCCAGCACAATCCCATGATACCTCCCTCTTATTGGTTTTACTATAGACACAGCAGGAGCTTGGGCTATTATGCCACGCTGGCTGAATGCTAACGACGTCGGGGCATCTTATTGTGGTTTTATGCAGCAACCAAGGGCCTCTTTCTCTTGTATTTATCGTATTTATAGCTCCTCTGGGAGTT
>CAKAOH010021631.1:22265-106951 GCA_916701665.1 Sebastiscus tertius | reverse complement strand
ACACACACACACACACACACACACACACACACACACACACACACACACACACACACACACACACACACACACACACACACACACACACACACGGAAGATGAGATTGGTAAACAACCAACTGAGAGACCGGAGAAAAGAAAACAATTACAGAATAAAGAGATTGAGTGTGTCTGTGAGACACCTTGGAAAATACATAGATGAACCCTGAAGATATGTGGACAGTACAGACAGATAGAGAGACGAGAGAGAGAGAGAGAGAGAGAGAGATGGAGGGAAAAGAGAAAAGAGGAGGGAGGCAATGGCATCTAGGTATGAAAAGGAGAGAGAGAGAGAGAGAGAGAATGACAAATAGGACAGCGTTAGCAAAAGATAGAGGGAGGTATATTGTGAAAAGAGGAAACAGGGGACCAGGTGTATATAAAGAGAAGGAGGAAGAGAAGGGAGGAATCCGATTTAAAAATAAACGAGTTAGGGAGGGGCGAGCGCGATGGAGGAATGGGAGACTAAGAAGCGACAAATAAGAAGAAGATTTCCATAGAGAGCAACGGAAGAGGGAGAATAAGAGAGACAGAGAGAGAGAGAGGTTGAAAGAAGGGGAGACAATAGGAGATGTACAAATAAATGGAAACGGGGGGGGCTGAGAAAAGAAATCGACAGAAGAGTGTAAAAATTAGATGAAAGAGAGCAGAAAGTGAAGAGAGACTTGCAAAAACAAATCAGTGACACAAGATAGAGGCAAGGAGAAAAAGGGCAGAAAGAACAAGAGAGGTAGGAATCGGGGAGGAGAGAGAGAGAGAGAGAGAGAGAGAGAGAGAGAGAAAGAGACAGAGAGAGAAAGGGGCAAAAAATAGAAAGGAGACAACAATGTGAAAGTAGACATGGTAAGAAATATGAAGCTGCAAAAACAAATCAACTAACAGAGCAGAGGGAGAGACAGAACGAGACAAAGGTACACGAGGGAGAGATGAGAAACGACGGAGAGAGAGAGAGTGAATAATAACTAGAGAGAAAACTAACACGGAGGAAAATATGAAATGGAAGAGAGTGAGATGGGAAGGAGATAGCGACAGAACGGACGGAAAGTGAAAACAGAGGAGGAATGATAAATGAGGCGAGTTAGGGAGGAAGGGAGGAGAGAGCCGATCGGATGGAAAAACAACATAAACGACAGGAGCATGAGAAGGCTCGCCGACAGCGGGGACATTCAATTACAGACACAAACACACCTGTATGCATGCAGGCACACACCTACTGTACATGCATGTACCGCACACCTGTAATAAACAGACACGCACAGACGCGGGAGGAAATTGATAGTGACAGCAGGAAGTGAGGAGGGCAGATGGAAATGGCTCTGGAGAAAAGGGTGAGGGATAATAGGAGAAAAAAAGATATATAGGAGATAGGCGGGAGTATAGGTCACCCATTACTGTGCATGGAGTTATACCGAGAGATAAAATATGGGCGGAGATGTAGCTGGTGTTCCTGGGGAGATGTATCCAAAAACAATGTGTCACTGCGTTCTTTATGGCTGAGAACGCGGCATGTTGTGGCCCTTTGTGAATTTATTGCCACACAGATAGTGTTAACAGGTAAAGAGTTGGATGCGGCTGTCATCGCTAACTTTAAAAAAAGAAAAGAAAAGGCTAAAGCAAACAGAAATGGTTGTGTGAGCAGATGTGGGATTATTCATGAGGAGCGTAACCCCAAAAAAAGACACACTTAAGGTGAGCTGGAGCGGATCGTTTTTCCTTAATTTAGATATTTAGGGTGCGTATTAGGTTTTAAACGCTGTGTTTTCTTTCTAAATTCTGGGCTTAAATTTGTGTCTGCTTGTGAGAAATGGAAGCCGACATATGGAAATGGGAAATACTGCAGAAATGACCTTCAGGCTGTTACTAAGAAGCAGTGAAGAAATGAGTTTATCTATATTTATAGCTTCCAACTTCAATCTGAAGTCAGTAACTGAGTAAATATGATATTACAAAAAAAGTTGTTTTTCTAAAACGGTCATTATAGATTATAGACAGATAATATGGGAAAAAATATTGTGCTTCTGAACAACCAATCAATCTTAGAGGAGGAGTCTCTGAGCAGCTGTCAATCACTGCTCACGAAACTCGTGAACTGTCGAACCAGGCAGCGCTGATCAATCATCATATGAATCAATATTCTGTTACTGTAACAGCTTATCTTGCCTCAAATGTTTTCAGAAACATATTTTAGCATACTGTTTAGGTGAAAAATTTGATATTTGCTCAAAGTCACCAACTGCAGCTTAAAATACTCTCCTAATGAATAATCAAAGAGAAAGATTGAAAACAACAATAAAGTTATGTACGCTGTCATACGTGAACTAACTAACATGTTTGTTCTTCTAACACGACTGATTAATACTTCAATGATCATTTGTACTGCTCCGGTCACATGTCGATGTGTCCTTGAGCAAGACACTTAACCCCAAATTGCTCCCGAAGGCATAGCCATCGGTGTGTGAATGAGGATTTAGATTAGATCCTGATGGGCAAAGTTGGCACCTTAGTAACCTCTGCCATCAGTGTGTGAATGGATGAATACTGACATGTAGTGTAAAGCGCTTTGAGTGGTCGGAAGACTAGAAAAGCGCTATATAAATGCAAGTCCATTTACCATTTACCATCAACAAAAGTGTCTGAAAAACTTGGAAATCACAAGTTTCTTTTACAAACAATGTAAACGGCAATTCCCATCTCAAGTGAAAGCAGCATAACGGTATCTCTACTGCTCAACATCGAGTTGCATGTCGGTGTCATCACGAATGTAAAGATGTAGACTATCAAAATGTGCTCCTGTTGCAAATATCCAAGAAAAATGACCTTTTATAAGCTGTTCAGATGAAGTGCACATTCAAAGTTACCTCCAACTCTACAACATTAGTAACCTGCCTGGTGCAACAGGTTGGTACTAAGTTATAGTGCTCAAACTAAACCAGGTTTGAACGTAAAGCTGGGCGATGATTCAATATGATCATTTTTCATCTTTCAGTGGAATCATATCATAATGAAATTATATATCTAGATATCCTGATAAACAATTATGTTGTATAATTTAATAAGAACAAGCATATAATAACTAACATTTATCAGAAATGTATCATTTATTTTTACATCACACTTTAATCTAACACTCGGTTCAATGCAATTAACAAACGGTGTATATATGGAAATATGTATTAATTTTTTTCTTGATTGTTTTTAATTAAATGAGATAATAATCATTCATTTACTTTTCATTTGTCAAGTATTTTATTCACATAGAAATACAAAAATAGGCTTCACAGTGCAGTTATTTCAAATAGACTATCTATTTATTGATTTAATAGAAAACATACTATATTGTTATTGAGATATGAAATGACCTATATATCGGGCCATATCGCCAGCCCTATTTGAACGTATGCACAGCGGGTGCAACAGCCTGCCTGCTGTTATTCTGCACATAAGGCTCATTTTTGAATTCATGCTTTGTTTTCCCAACTTATCTTTCCTCTTACAGTAATGATGTCTAAGTGTTGGAGTTACTGCTTGAAAATGTTGTCACGAAACTCATTCACTTTATTTGGTTTTTCTATTATATTCCTCCGTGAGATGTATCCATTTACTATTCCTGCCGCGACAGAGCAATTTCTCTACAGGAATTATTTAACTTCTCTCAATTATTACCAAAATAACCAAACAGGTAACCATTACGACTCTCAGAATTGGGAGATCCATATCATTGCGGTGTGAATGAAGACTGAGTAACAGAAAATGATCCCAAAAATCTATCGGCATTGATTTCCTGTAATAGTTTTAGGATTTCCTTTAAAACACGTGGAACCGGGAGCGGTTCGCCTGAAAATCGAGAGTGTGACGGGGCATTTCAGAGAGTGTGCTCGTGCATGTTCCCCCAATTTTCAATAAGCTTTTGTCTTTGAATGACAATAGATTTTAGTGTTTCAGCACATTAGACTCTCCTGGATGAGCTGCAGGAACAGGATGAAAAACTGGCCTCGCTGTATTGACCCAGAAGTGGAAAGCTATTTGAAAAGAACACAATGCAATCAGGGGCCAAAACCTCAAACAACAAACATTCCTCAGCACTTTCAATTGTCAAATATCTGTGATTAAAATGTTTCTGACTCCGTATTATTAGAAATGATTCCTGTGCAGGTTGTCTATTATTAGTAATGATTTTTGTCTGGCTATTCTGATGAATGAAATTACAAATGATAGGCCGGCGCGCAGAGGAGAGGAGAGGGGATGGAGAGAGGCAGAGGAAGGGGGAAAGAAAGTGAGACAGTAATTGGACAATACCACCAAATGCATGAGCAGAGAGCTGAGTGGAGGGTGCACTAATGGAGGAAAGGGAGAAATAGAAATGTCACTCCATAAAATATTGAGCTAATTTGAGCCCATAATTACCACGGCGATGAGTGGCAGAGGCGAGCGGGGGAACATTGTATCGCACTCAAAAATAGATGAGATTTGACCAGAGATTATGTGACAAAAACACAACACACACACAGTTACAACCCAGTGACAGGTTCTTTCTCTGTCACACACCAGCTCTATGAGACGCACTCTGCAGGAGCGAGTCAGCTCACGTCGGAGGCTCTCTCCATGCATGACCCCTCAAGGTCAAAAGGTGGTTTCTTTGGAAATTACATCCTGTACGGCTGCGTGTGTGTGTGTGTACCTGCAGTGCGGGCGGTTCGCCCCGCTGCTGCAGGGTGTGTGTTTCTGGTGTTCAGACACCTGGTCAGGGGTCCTGGGTGTTACTGGAGTTAACAAGGCGGCATGTGAACGGTGTGTGTGTCCCTCGTGCTCTCCAGATTTCTCATTTCTGTGTATTTGTCACGCGTCACAAGTTTTAGTGTGTTTTCACATCGCTGGTTCGGTTGATTTTGTTCAGACCAACGGGAGGAAAAAAAAAAGACACATTGTTGCCTTTAAGTTTTGGTCAGAAGATGAAGTCATGGAAATTCATTCATTGGACAGTTTTGTGGCTGTGCATCTTCATCACGGCGGGGGAAAATCCTAAATAATGTGGGGAAATAACTTAGAAGTTTTGATATGTATTCATTTTGTAACACAGAAATTCAAACGTATAAAAAATGTTTTGCACTTTTAAATATTTGCTGTAACGAAAAATGAAAATTAGGGCTGCTAACCCTTTAAAATATTTAATCGCGATAAATCACACATTTTCTATCTGTTCAAAATGTACCTTAAAGGGAGATTTGTCAAGTGTTTTATACTCTTATAATCATGGGAGTGGGAAAATATGCTTACTTCATGCAAATGTATATATGTATTATTGGAAATCAATTGACAACACAAAACAGTGACAAATATTGTCCAGAAACCCTCACAGGTACTGCATTTAGCATAAAAAATATGCTCAAATCACAGCATGGCACACTGCAGCCCAACAGGCAACAACAGCTGTCAGTGTGTCAGTGTGCTGACTTGACTATGAAAAAAATAACACATTTATGCTGCATGATAAAAAAGGTATGGTTTTTGCCCCAAACTGCATGTGATTATTATAAAGTGGGCACATCTGTAAAGGGGAGACTCGTGGGTACCCATAGAATCCATTTACATTCACATATCTGGAGGTCAGAGGTCAATGGACCCCTTGAGTTTTTTCTCGCCAAAATGTAGCTAAAATTTGCAGCGTTATTTAACCTTCTTCTCTTTAAAACTAAGCCCAACAACAACCTAAAAATTGCAAGTTGCGTTAATACGTTAAAGGAATGAGTGGCGTTAAAACAAATTTGCGTTAACGCGCTACTATTGCGTTAACTTTGACAGCCCTGATGAAAATACTAACCAATTTATGATGTAAAATTCACCCAGCATTCTAGTCAAGAGGAACCAAAATTTGGGTTGAGTGATCAACTTGCTGGGTTAGATTAACTCAGCGTGTGTTCTGTCCTTTATGTACCCAGCTGTGTGGTTGAAAACAACCCAATTTCGGTAGTTTTCAACTCAGCACTCTTCAGTTTGTAACAAGCACATAACAACCCGAGATCTTTCCCCACCGATTCCACAGGCGACTCCTGGCTGTTTTGTTTACGGCAATGAAGAAAATGAAAGATAATGGCGCCGAATCATGACATCGTCAATCGGGACGGACTGACATTCGGTACAGGGCGTTTATGGTGGGCCAATAAAGGTGTCTATGGTGATGTGAGACGCAAGACAAACACACTAATTAGGACGCAACCTATTTTGAAATTATTCTTTGGAGGACGGAGCACACACGCACACAAAGAAACAGACAGACTTGCATACCCATGCACGCACTGTAAAAGACATTATTAATATATTGAGTGATGAATGCAAATGTGTTCCAATAAAAGAAACAAACAAGAGAAAGGCTGCATGTCGGGGTGCGGTGGTAGAAATAGAGAGACAGATGTGAGTAACGCCGGTTGACACAATGAGGAGAAGAGACAATTGATTTATGGGATGAATTATGTGATGACAGTTCAATCCTTTTCTGATATTCAAATTGAAGCTGATAAGGAATGAAAGAGGATGAAGGGCCGAGGTCTTGTAGCTCCCTCCGGGCTACAAATACTGCCATGGTAAGGGTTTCAATTCCTCCGGAGCTACATGGATTTTTTTAAAGTCCACTGAATAGCTCATGACAGTGGGGAAGGAAGGACAGGGAGACGGCAAAGTGGGGAAGAGGAAAAGGAAGAAGTGAAATGAGGTGCTGAGTAACAGGAGGAGGTGGATAATAGGAACACAGGGAGGAGAGAGGAACGGCAGGATGTGGCCTTATTACAGTTCTTGCTGTCTTTTTGCGGAGACAGAGAAGGTGGGATGGAGGTGGGAGGGTGGGGGGGGTAAAAGGGAAGGAAGACGAAAGGCACTATGGTGGAATGTCAAGAGGCTTGAGGGATGGGATCAGTGGAGATCTGGAAATAAGGTAATAAAAAATGAGAAATTAGGAGAAAAGGGCAACATTAGCATTGGAGAACAAGACTCGGTCAAAACCGGGTATACGTCTGGACTGTGTGGTCAGTCTGGGAGTTTGTGGCTTAATTATAACTCAAATAGTCAGTGGTCATGTCTATAATGTTAAATCCAGCGGTACATGTCCAAAAGGTTCGGCGAGGACACTAGTGGATGCGCTGCTCCACTCAAGAGGTGACGTACCCTGTCGTGGAATGCACCCGATTGGTCCCTGGTTTTCTGCTCGTCGTTTCAAACAGGAAATAACATGGCGTTCTGCTCGTAAACTTTCTGTTATTCCGTCTAAACAATCCTCCAAAATCTACTTCTGAAGACATTTTAAGCGAGAAACAGGCGATGCCACAGCTGATTCTCGTTTAATTTTAGAACTAAATCGCCTAGTTTGACAGCTTGGTCCAAGTTTTGTGAGCCGGACGCGTCGCACTGGACAGGCTCATTTGCATAAAGGACTGTTCCCAGCCTTTACATTTTGAAAGAGCACCGGCCAATGAGGAAACTCCAACACTCGGCCGACCAATCGTGACGGACTTTGTGGAGCTGGCCGTCTGTGGTCCAGCCAAAAAAAAAAGGGACATTTGGCAGGATGGATAGGAAGAAAGAGAAGGCCAGAGGATGGATGAAATGGTCCGTCATGATTGATGGCGTGATTCACTACAGATAAATGGAGATATCTGTGGAAAGAGATTGATGGATAGATCAGTAGATTGATGGAAAGACAAAAGTGTCATCGCTGTTCCCTTGTTGATGCCATCAGATATAGACAAAGACAAATACCACACTCTTGCCCTCTTCATTCATCCCTTTACTGTACAATCTGAAGGAAGATTTGTTTTTCCTGCAGTGTACAACAAAACCTTATTTCCCTCTCTTTACTTTACAGGAATAACATGGTATTGGGCTTTGGTAAATTGTCTTCATCATCCACTTATCGCACTACAGGAGTAAAGGCTTTTCCTTGGAATCAGCTTCACATCTCGCCAAGCTAAACTGATCACGGAGGCTTATGTGCCAAAAGGTTGGCGGATACATTGGACGCGATGAGTGCCTGCTGAAGGCAAATAGATCAAAATACAAAATGTCAAGGTGCCGCTTTAATACTCGCCGCCTCTCCTTCCCTGCCTGCTTGCTTGATCCCAAAGCACGCAGTCCATCCCTCCACTGTCATTCTGTCGACAGGGCCGCCGCCGCCACCCCTCGTGCTACGACATCCATCACTCCTCATCCTCGTCTCCCCCTCTACATCCCCCTTCCCCTCGCTTCACACCTTAGGCTTATTATTTCCACTCTTCTCTCACTGTCTTCTTCTTTACCTAAACATGTTTGTTGCCACAAAACATAACCATTAGAAAGCTATGAATGTGAAGCATGAGAAAATGCAGACTTGAAGTATATGACTCTTCATCCACAGCGGTGGCGACATAAAAAATAAATGCTAGTTGAGATATTCTAATATGATTACACCAGGTGCAATCTGTCTCCGGTGTTCTACCAGACGGTGTTTTGCTCCCAGAACAGCAGCGACGCTTTCACTCACAGAGCCGCCAATTAAAAACTACTCTCGCTTCATACTTCTCAGTATTGCATGAAGCTGTGATTAATATTTATATGGTCATGGATAATTTATTCTAATTGATAGACATTTTTTAATGTAACATTTTATTTTTAAATGTAATTCTTTAAGAGTAAAAAAAAAAAGTGTGCCTGCGATTGTTCTGGTGGCCCATTTTTAATGTAAAGTTCGATAATATCCAGCGGATTCTTTCAGATCTGTCAGCCACAAGGAGCAGCGGAGAAGGGCGTGCCGGAGACTGTGTCGGTGCGTTCAGGTACTGGTGAGAAGATGAACTACAAAGTAAGGAAACAGGGTTGAGTAATAACTCCATTAGCAGCCTATTAGTTGACACTGTGCAGTGATTTTATAAAACTATGAGGGAGGGTTTTCACAGCTCTGTTCTGTGTGTTGGCACCCCCGCTGTGCCAGTGTTGTGGCCTCATTGAAATGAATGAGGAGATGCCTTTCCGCCCCTCCGTGCGGTGATGTTGTCTGTCTGAATGTGGCCTTACAGTCCATCATTCAGCCTCGATGATAATGACTGAGCTCCGGTCTCTATTAATTCATCAATGTAGGCTGCTGTGTACTGTAGAGTTAAAGTAGAGTTGCGAACTCTCTGGCAACATTTTTTTTTTTTTCCTGAACCAATTTCTTTTTTAATTTTAGTACCTCCAGTGGCCATGTACTATGAGAATATCATTAGAATTGAGTTAGCTTTGACCTTGGAAACAGCAGTTGACATGTGTTTACTTTTAAAAGGGAAATTTATGTGGGTGTCCAATCAGTGTTGATTGTAAATGTAGTCGATTGGCGCCACTATATTGACGCAGAGAGCTGAGTTCCATCATCCTTCCCTGCATCCAGCCGTCCTTTGACCTGACAGTGACGTAGTTGGAGGTGAGGAAGAGCTACACAGGCTGCTATTTCATCTTGGATTTCTAGTCTTTGCCTCTGGGTAGCCAGGGGGCGTGCTCTAGATGGCGTTCAAAACCGTTCTTGAACGACTTCCTTGTTCTCTTTGCTGGTATTGCAAACTAGCTACATCTCCAACAGTGAAAATGGCATCCCAAAATATGAGTGCAGAGGAGGTTATGGAGGAGGATACATTATACAGCGTCTCGGCTGACATGGATATTCAGCCGTAATAATTCGAGCCAGAATATAATGCCGTTGTCGATGTAGACGCGCAGAAGGCGCACTCAACAGGGAGAGTGACGCCATCGTGGCGTGAAAGCATTCCCAAGCGGCTATTTTTCAGGCCCCTAGATAAAAATAGTTACATTTTTGGAGCGCTGCAGCACGCACGGCAAGTCATGTGACGAGGAACAGCCAATCACAACCAGCAGATATATTTTCTTTCTTCCGTAAATAGAAGTCTACGGTGAATATATGGAGGAGAACTTAATGATTTTAGTGCAGGGCTACCCAGAGCTTTACGATCTCACAGACTATTTATTTGCTTCACCCTTTCCGTCCAAGAACGTCACAACATCTGGTTGCAAGGTCAGCCAGACTGACACAGTTAAATCGAGCAGTTAAGCTACTGTGAGGGATTGACTTTGTTTCGCTAAGTCAGTGAGGCTTGCTGCTAAATTACTACAAATTCATCATCATCATCATCATCATCATCATCAACAACACTGATTGGACATCTACATAAAAATTTGGCAAAATTTCCCTTTAAGTCAACATGAATGAGACGTCATTAAAGTACACGGAGAGTTCCGTGAAAACTGAGCAAACTCCATGATCATGCAATACTTTCAAAAGCTCCAGAGCAAAGATTAGACGGACCTTAAATAGAGATTGTTTTGCCAACTAATGATAAAAATTATGTCAGTAACTGAAAAATACTCAAACTGAACTGTTAGCAGCAGGTCCAGTCCTCATTGGTAAGAGCAGTTTTCTTTTCTTCACCACCTGAATGTCAGATTAACGCAGTGCCTTCAGAGTGTGAACCGACTGAAAAAACATTTAGTCGTCCCAGAAAAGAAAACTGTCTACGCTGCAATGAACAGCAGCAGACAGTCACAGTGCAGACACAGGGCAACAGCGGGGGGGGCGCGACACTGCAATTGTGGGTCAGACCTCGAAATAAAAGCTGAGTAATGGTTGTTTTTAATACTGCTCTAGTTCTCTCGGCGCACACAATCTATCCTACGTTTGTTTTCTTCTGTTGCTCTCTCTCTCTCTCTCTCTCTCTCTCTCTCTCTCTCTCTCTCTCTCTCTATCTCTCTCTCTCTCTCTCTCTCTCCTCCGCCTGTTTCCTTTCTCCTGCTCTGAAAGCTCCATTAAAAGAAGCGAAGAAAAAAGATAGAAAGCTCTCATTTGCCTGTTATCTATTTTCTCCTCTGGGGATAAAGAGATGAAAAATAAGGACGGAGCCATTACTGATTCCACCTGTTGGATCTTTGCTTCTGTTTTGTTCACAAACACCCATCAGTCTGGTGTCTCTACAGTATGAAAAACATGTTCATTGTCCTTGAGCTCTCTCTTTTCCTCCCCTATTTTTAACCCTAACTCCCCATTTCCCATCTCTCCTTCTGTTCTGCTGTCTTCCTCGTTTCTTCATGAAGATGGAAAAGCATTTGACACTCTAGTGCTATGTACAGGACGGCTGCTTTTAGCCTTTTCACTTTGGTGTATGACTCCTGCCCTGTCCTGTTGATACACAGCAGCTCTTTCACAGCGTCGTACAATCTGAGCAAGTGACGGCAATTTTCAACAGCGCTATCACCACTGGGGGTCCTGTTTAGGGGTATCTGTATGGACTCTGAAAGGGGGGCGCAGGATTGACTCCATCTCCACTAGTCAAAGTAAATTATCCCAGTTGCACCTCAAGAGACCGAAAGCCCGTAGCGTGACGGCTTTTCCCCGCCCTCCTGTCACTGAAGTTGCTGACCTTGTCGCAGCCCTTGGGTAATAATTTATTCATCTGTCCCTCAAACATAGCATTCCTCCATCCACGCTTCTCAGTGTTGATTGTGTTTGGTTCATTCATATTGCATGGTAATGGTAGGAGGGGAGGGGGGGAGGGGGGTTGCCGCTCTGTTGACACATTTCGTAGCTCAACTGCGCGCCTAAATGGTGTAGGGTGGCAGAGAAGAAAAGGGAAGGTGGGATAGAGAGGTGGGATGAGATGATGAGAGAAATTGGTGGAAGAGGGGGAGAAGCAGGGCTTGAAGGAGGATAAAGATGTGGGAAAATGTACATTGTTTTAAAGATGAGTGGTATAGATGGGAGGGAAGAACTGAGTGATGCAGGGGGAGCTGAAGAGAGAAAATATGAGGTGGAAACAAGGCAGAATGTCTTTGAAGTGGAAAGGTCACAAGCTATTCCTTTCAGATTTGGTGAGAAAAGCACTAATACAGTGCAAGCAGCTCTTCACAGTGAGAAATAACGCACCCTGAAAGCGAGAAAGCTACATAATGGACTACATAGTTTATATTTGTTTGGGCCTGCATCCCCCAAATCAGGTGTGAATCTGAAATATACACCGCTGACTTGAATACAGCTCAAATTGTCAGATAAATGTTTCATCTGAGTGTGGTGATTTATCAAGTTAATGTTGAAATAAAACATTTGGTCTGATCACTGAGCCACATAAACTGTTAATGAACTAAAACAACTCTGCCCTGGGGGGATTAATTAATGGACTCAGATTCAATTGAAATAAATCTGTGTGCGCGCAACACGACCATTTATTTCTCCGCCCTCGCTCACAACCGAGAGACAGATGATTTGTTTGATTGGAAAGCCACCGGTGCAACTCCAATTCAATCACATCCGAGGAGTCAAAAAAAACGCTGCGTTAAGTCACCAGGCAGCGACGGCGGAGTTTTATTTACAGCATCCATGACGAGGCGAAAGAAGGGGAGAAACCGGAGGGTCTCTGGGAAATTTATAGTTTCCCCAATTGCAGTAAATTTGACATGCAGACGATAATAATTATTGATCAACTGCCCTGAACTGCTTGTGTGTGCACTGCTCAGCTGTAGATTGCAGATTTCTGACAAGATATAGGGCTGTGTATTGACAAGAATCTGGCAAACTATAAGCATCATGATACCGGAGTAAACGATTCAATATATTGCGATACTGTAAGCAAGGCGACATATTGAGATTTATTAAATTTAATAGGAAAACTGTAGAGAACGCAGCAGGAATACACCAGTTTAGAATAGGCAAAATAATTTATAATGCGTGATAAAAACTTTATGGTTTTTGCCCCAAACTGCATGTGATTATCATAAAGTGGGCATGTCTGCAAAGGGGAGACTCGTGGGTACCCATAGAACCCATTTACATTCACATATCTTGAGGTCAGAGGTCAAGGGACCCCTTTGAAAATGGCCATCCCAGTTTTTCATCTTGGAGCGTTATTTACGGTGTGTTCCAATCCGCGTACTTCTGTACTTACACTCACTATTTTGAGTGCATAAGTGCGTTCCAATTGGGTAGTACGGCAAAATACAGTGCACTCAAAGTACCCGGATGTCGTACTCAAAACGGTCAGATCGTTGAGTGTGGAACGCTGGACACTTTCCACACTCAACTGTTGTCATCTTGGCTACATGGCGGAAGGGGCGGAGCCACAAGCACTATTCAAACATACGTAGATAACAGAATAAAACAATACAATACGTAAACATACCGGCGCATTTTCAGCCAACATGAGGACACATCGTAGGCATAGGCGACAACGTTGGAAACGGAATTTCCACTCTGCTTTGATTTTTTTCCGGAAGATATTTTGGCAGGTAGCGAGCCGCGGTCAAATGTTGCGATCGTCATTTCCGGTCAGTGCGCCGCAGAGTATTTGATTTGAGACGACCCTACCCCGTTGAAATTTACACACTACTCAAGTGAGTACAGAGTGCACAAAGTGCACTACATTGAAGTGTACTTCAGGAAGTACGTGGATTGGAACACACTCTTAGTCTCTTTCTCGATAAGCTATTACGACATGGTTGGTACAAATGGATTCCTATGGTCTGGTTTTCTAGTTTGATGCCAGTATCGTCACTCTAAACGGCGTCCACTACAACTTCTGAAATATCGAGTGGCGGCTGGGACCAATGGAGGGCGGATTTTTAAGAGGTTAATTAAAAATTGATACAGTGTTTTGGAGAATCGATACAGTATCGCTCACGTGATACTCATGTGTATCGATATTTTCGTACACCCTTACAGGATACTGAAGGAAACTGTGTGCAAATCACGTCATAGTACTTGTTTTTTTTAAGCTTATCTGCACTGTTAAAGAATTAATTTCACTTTTATTCCCCTCAAGCAGAATCCTCCCACGTTAACAGAGTCTACTGACCAAACATAACTCAGCCACAGCCATGAGCCCTCGAGGCTCCTTCAGCACTGTGCTCTGCTGAGGTCAGAATCACCATTATCTCTTAACATTATCATTAACGCACAGTTTGATTCATTTTCATTCTGAGAAACGGCCGCTTTATTCTTACTAAACCTTGTTTTAACTAATGTGCCTTTTTTATTGATTCAAACTGGCTTTCATTACCATTTAATTCTTTGTAAAGCACTTTGTGACACCGTTAAGGCCTGAAAAAGCTAATAGAGATTCAGCAAAAAAAAGAAACACATTAAAGAAATGGAGAGGACAGGGGATGATAGGGAGAGAGAAGAAAAAGAAAGAAAAAGAAGAGGGGGGTGGGGGTGTACAGACCAGGGTGAAGGGCGAATGAACTTGACAGCAAAAAGCATCGAGAGATCAGACCTCATCAGCGAGAGAGAGATTTGTAGAGGCACGATGAGAAATGGCATATGGTGTGTAGATATACAGGATATCTGCCTGTGGATGGATACACGGAGCACTCAAGTAGAGACATTTGTGTCCTCTCATGTGTGAACGCTGCCAAAGAAAATCACTGGTCCTCTCACACAAAGGCACACGGACGCACACTCTCAATAACACCACCACACAGAGCATTTACAATAAAAGACAACTAAATACACTAATAAATAAGAAATAAACTAAATGCACATATACGCCCCCTACCACAGAGAGATAAAGATGAACACACTCCAGTTCAGTGATGCAGAAATACACATGCACAATCATGGCATCCCACTCACATGGCAATGTATGTTCATAATTGCAGCGCTGAGAGCTACAATATGGATCAGTGTGACAGACCTATAATTCAAGCTCCGGTTGATCTCTGCAGCTGTGACTGTGAACACATGTGTGTGTGCGCGCACACACACCCCAATGAGGCCATTCTTTTATTTCTTATTACCGTGAAGCTCCATTAAGGGATATGAACACTGAAAGAAACGGTGATAGTACTCTAAATCCCACTGAGAATCAACAATCAACCTTAAGCTTCTCAAAGAGCTCTCTGAAGCGGATGCATACATGTGGCGCGGAAGAAGACTTTAATGTGATGCCACGTTGCTTCGCAAGCCAAGAGCGACATATGGACTTTACTAAAACTGCCTACATTTTGCACGATTAGAAGAAGAGAGAATTATGTTGTATAATTAATCTCGGAAGCAAAGAGCTTAATGTGCCCAGTTGGGATCTGGCATTTTACCACTCAATATTGAAACTGGACAGTATCTCAGTCTCAAGGAAGAATCTGCCAAGACTCTGATACTGAAAATGAGTTGGTTTTCTATAGTCATTTTTACTGGGAACTACCAAAATCGGAAACTGGTTGGCCAGTATCCACTAACAAAAAAAAAAACTGACAAACAAAGTTAGCCAGTTACTAGGAAAAAGCCTGGTAGACAAGGGGAAAAAAAGCCTTTTATTTCAGTGGTTCCCAACCTTTTTCCTTAAGGGACCCCTTTTCTATCATTGAATAAACCAACAAACCCTGACTAAGAGACAATTGACCCAAATAGTGAACACAATAACTGCAGGAAGTTTGTGTAAAAACGAGCCATTTGGATGATTTTGAGCAGATTATTTCTTTTGAATATTGCATCAGGGATGATGTTTCCAGTCTGCATTATGTATTAATACATTTTAACAATCATACATTCTTAATAGGCTTCTTTTATGACAAATTCAGTGTTTAAAAAATAACAATTTCTTTCAGTTTTCTTCACAGGAATGAATGAAATGTGACCCTTGTGAAGCTTTGGCGAGACCCCCCCTGGGTTGGGAACCAGTGATTTAGTGCACAATTTGAAAGTTTGCACGTTCACCTTCAAATTATGTGAGTGATATTTTTTGGGGGGTTTTTTTCTTGGTGTTTTATTATATGTTTATGCTTGATGTGTAGCAGTGACTTGTAATCCCAAGTAGGACGGGTAACATGTTTGGCATGACACAGCATAAAAACTGTATTAAGGCTTGCTGTGAGTTGTCTTTCCACCCCCCATCGGGAAAAAAAATCACTTAAAACTACTACTACTAAGTAAATATATATTTTCACCAAATCATCTCAACTTGCAGACTTTCTCCAGACTTTGTACGTGACTTGTCAAAGGGGAGAAATTGCTCTACTGTCCACATGTGGTCTACCTGATCCCCAATTAAAAAAAGGCCTTCGAGTCATTTTAAGATGAACCCTACCTCAATCCTCCCGGTGTCTGGCTGGAAGCCTCTGGCCGGGTCTTCGGTCGTCACTCTGCACTGGATCGCACAGCCGTTCACCCTGATCTTGTCTTGTTTCAGGCCCAGTTCTGGCAGGCTGCGGCCCTCACACACGTGCAGCTGGGCATGCACCAGGTCCACACTGTTAGAGAGAGAGAGAGAGAGAGAGAGAGAGAGAGAGAGAGAGAGAGAGAGAGAGAGAGAGAGAGAGAGAGAGAGAGAGAGAGAGAGAGAGAGAGAGAGGCGATGAGGTGAATAAATTGATTGAAGCCCTGAACATGGTGTGAATAGCCCTTAATTTCCCTTGATGTCACTGTGGAGAACATTTCCTCTGCTTATACCAAGGTTTAAAAGGCCATTTATCCAATATAAACATCTTTAGCGATTTCTGGCCTCAAATCAGAGCAGGAGGGAGTGGATCTGTGAGGATGTGAGGAGTTTTTTTTCCAGCACTGCTCATTTGAACAAATGAATCTGCGATGCGTGACAAGAAAAACAGTCCCTCACGGATACCTCTTAATAGCAAAAACAAAGTCGATTAAAACTAAAGAAACTTTAGTTATAATTTGATGCTGCTGAAACAATGGCCCCTGGGGAAGAGAGCAGGATATGGAAAATTTACATTTTATATTTGAAAACAACTAATAAATTAGCAACACAACTTTTGTTTGATTAGATTTTAGTGGGTGGGCTATAAAGAATCTCAATCAACCAGGTCCTAAGATATGTAGAAGTCCAAGGCGAAGACCAATGTTTTCTGATCTTAAAGAGCAACAATTTTGTGTCAATTAAATTGCAAATATCTGCTCACATGAAGAAATGTACATAGAGCTGGGTGATAATTGTGTAAATTCATAATGAACGAGCGCATACTAACTCAAATTTCTCAGAAAATCTGATCAAATTCAGTTCAATCAAACTTTTGCTTAATCTAATTACTCTGTATTTGTGTGCATTTCTCTATAATTTCCCTTGAAACAATTATAAAAATACATTTTGCACTAAAGTTCTTAATTAAATGAGAAAATACTCAGTACTTTACCTTTGTCAAGCATTTAATTCACAGAGGAGTACACAAAAATAAGCTTTACCATGTGTTTATTTCAAATAGACTATTTATTGATTTATCAGAAAACATGCTATATTGAGATATATTGTTATTGAGATATTATATGATCTATATCGGGATAGAATATATACATACAAGGCACTGCAGTACAGTACAATGTAAATATGACTGGGCAAATAACTCCACATGGTGTGACTCAGTTGAAACATGTAAACGTCTGCTTGTGTGGTACAGTGAACTGATAAGCTCTGTGATGAAGATTCATTATAACTAAGCGGGGAGCATTAGACTGTGATGCAACAGATCTGCAAAACCCGGCGTATAAATCACTGCTTTGTTATAAAACTAACATCTAAGAAAACGGTTATTGTTTTGTTTTTATTCCACTTTTATTCACTTTCAAAAGATAACAAAAAAAATTGCAGCCAATTAAAATTGTGTTTTAGTTGCATAAACGGTGTAGTGCTTGCCTATTTGTTCTGCCACACCAACTCACCACTCCACACTGTTTAAAGGTACAATTTTACATTTTATTCACAGATACCTAAAAATGCAGTTTTGCCCAGGAACAAATGCTCGCACACACACACACACACAGACAAGATTACATTATGCAAATTTTTATTCAGCAATTACCCAATATTAGAAAGAATTTAAATGTGAGAGGGTCAGAGAGAAGTTATTTTCTTCCATTTCCATGAGTTGTAACCCTCATCTGTATGCATTTATTTAAATGTGAAGCTCAAATGAGACTCGCTGGGTTAAGCTTCATGACCTTGCACCATCTAACGCGTAGCCAAAAAATGTATGAAAGTATTTTGTCATCGTTGTTTTCTGGACACATTTTAAACCCGGCGGTGGACGGACACAGACGGCGAGGACACTAAATTCTTAAACGGTTGTGTGTCCCCGCATCCGAAACCGCTGCCAAACATAAACACACTCAGACAACTGGGAGGCCTCGTCGCCTTGAAGGGTGAATGAGAGACAGCAGGCGCGCACATTAGCAAACACGCTCGGTTTTTGGACACCGTCTTGGCTTCCGTCTCCTTAATGTCTCAATTAGCTGGTATCCACATTCTGGCCAAACAGAAGGACAATTATGCATCAGCCTGGTGTGAAATGTGTTGGTGGAATAAGCAGATCCAAATCTTGATAACTTGGAAGGGTGCTAACGTCATGTTTTTGTTACACACTCATAAATATGTTGGTATTTTTGAAATTGGACAGCTCCGCTTGCGTCCTTAAATAATAAAAAAGGACGAGATGAAATGAGTCACTTGATGAGCGATGCCCCCAACAGCAGTTCTGGAAACGATTCTCAATTTCCCAGTACTTTATTGTTTAATGAGGGTGCCAGTTTGTTGCCAGACTCAGATTAGTTACTAGTCTTTGTGGGGTCCAACAGTTTTGTCAGCTCCCCGGGGCTACGGCTCTTCAAGGACACTACATGGGAAAAGACATATTTTGCCTCTCCTTCTCTCTCGTGTGAAATGTACCGCTGCCAAGAGTTTAATATGTGAGGATTAAGTAACCTGGTGCAGGCTGTTCTCATACACTGTTCCTAGCTATACCTACAAAAAGTAAAGCACTATAATTCGTGTATATCCCATAAACAAGTATTTGTGTGTAATCCACATAATCGTGAACCAGGAAATAGCAATAGTGGCGAACGTCGCGCAGGGAGGAGGTCGGGGTGGATGGGTAAAAAAAATACCAGATTTTTGCCCTGGAGACCGGCGTTCGTGTCCCATGTGAAACCAGAAGTCTATGTTGATTTATTTGTCATTTTACTTCCGTACTTACAGTAAGTAATGCTACTTCTTATTTTAAGCCAAACCACAATCTTTTCCTAATCCTAAATAAGCATTTTTGTTGCCTTATCCTAACTAAGTCGTTTTGTTGTCTAAACCTAACCAAGTCGATCTTTTCCTACACCTAAGTTGTTTTGTTGTCTAAACCTAACCAAGTCGATCTTTTCCTACACCTAAGTCTTTTTGTTGCCTAACCTAACCAAGTCGATCTTTTCCTAAACCTAAGTTGTTTTGTTGTCTAAACCTAACCAAGTCGATCTTTTCCTAAACCTAAGTTGTTTTGTTGCCTAACCTAACCAAGTCGATCTTTTCCTACACCTAAGTCTTTTTGTTGCCTAACCTAACCAAGTCGATCTTTTCCTAAACCTAACTAGGTCGTTTTCTTGCCTAAAACTAAGGTTGTTTCCTGTGAAGACAGAAGTTTATTTTGAAAAGACTGTATGCATGTAACGAGTGGAATTTGAAACATGTTGCTGGACATTTGTAGGAAAATTAACGAAAAAGGAAGAATTTCTTTTTTTATAAGATATCACAAGAACCGTTGTATGAGAAGACCTGCTTGGTGTGTTCAGCTCAGTCATTCCATCAAACATTTACTCTTTTATTTACTTGTTTACTCTTCAGTAAATTCAAGCTGAAACAAAGATAGCAATAAAGAATACTAAAGCTGAAATATGGTAAAAGTATTTGTTTGCTTATAAATTTCTTCTGTCGGTAGTTAACTCTTCTTTGAGTATTTTCATATCCATGAAAAGTGAATCGAGTAGGATCCAAAGCTGAAAACTTATGATGTGACATATTAGTGTGTTCTAATGGCTCCATTTTCACAGAGATGGAAGTCCTTTAATATTATGCAAATAAACACACTTGAGTCAAACGCTTGGCATCCATGCATGGACTTTTTTTTTCTTGTTACATATAACTCAAGTTTGGCCTAGTTTTTTTTCCCTCCCATAATTCTTCTACTTTGAAAACATAAGGCAACACTGATTGAACGAGGACCCTCGAGGGTTTGTAGAATTCATTGTATACTAATTTGACTCAGACAAATTAAAGAGCCTGCGGCAACATCTGTCCCTCAGTGCAGCCAGTTACAGAAGAAAAGTCCCTTGTATCATTAGCAAGTTCCACAATACGGCCGAGCTACACAGGAAGAGGATGAGGGTGGTACGCCTTCAGCGAAAAGTAGGAGCAGCACTACAGCACATTCTCACTCTCAATGAGTGTGATGACAATAAATACTGCTGGTTTGTAACAGTTGGCAAAACTCTGTGTTAGAGAACGCAGAGGATTAAGCAGAGATAGTGAGGAGGATTGACCTGAAACATCTGTACAGAGGCAGAGTGAGGCAAATCGCCATCAACGGGGATACTTCCAATTGGACATTAAAGTGCAGATACAAGAAGTCACTATATAAAATCATGGAAACCATCCAGAGAACACATCTGTATCCACTGCCACTGAAACAGATGCAGTTCCTTCATGTGTCCAAAACATTACTAACCATTACTTCCTCCTCTATTTACTGGCAGACAGACTGATAACCACTCAACCTACATATATTGGCCTTTGATGGCATATGCATGTTATATATAGAGAGCTTCTGACATGAATAAATCAGGCTGGATGTGTACTCTGTGTACAAAACATAAATATAGTGTTACTTTATTGCTCAAAGCTCTATTCTTATACCACCAGATTGTATTTCAATTACCATAGCTTTCTTTTTTGCTAGTTTCCTTTATTGGCTTCGGCAAAACAGATGTAATTTCATGTCATGCCAATAAAATAAGTTTAAAAAAATCAATGTTGTATGCTCAGTAGGGCTGTCAGTCGATTAAAATAGTTAATCACGATTAATCGCAAATGAATCAAACAGTTTTCTATGTGTTCAAAAAGGGAAATTTGTATTTAATACTCTTATCAACATGGGAGTGGACAAATATGCTTGCTTTATGTAAATGTATGGATACATTTATTATTGGAAATCAATTAACAACACAAAGCAATGACAGATGTTGTCCAGAAACCCTCACAGGTACTGCATTTAGCATAAAAATATGCTCAAATCATAACATGGCAAACTGCAGCCCAACAGGCAACAACAGCTGTCAGTGTGTCAGTGTGCCGACTTGACTATCACTTGCCTCAATAAAAACTCAATAAAAACTCAATAAAAGTGAAACTATGGAGGTGAGAAGTTGTATTTGATCAGGAAGGCAAACTGATATTTTATTGTTTGGACTCATAAATGATAACTGTGTAACCTGCATTTTTCTAGCAAGTAAAATAAATGACATTGAAACAAAAATACAAATATACCAAAAACTAGAAACTAAAGCTTTCTCGCTTTTCTAATTACACAGATCTTATACAGACATACAGTATATTATGCCTGGAAAATTGTTATTATACGTTTTGTTGTAATTTAATGATCAATAAATGTGCCCTGTGCGCAAAAAGAAAGTGTGAGTAATATAATTCGTTACTCTCAAAATTGATAATGAGAAAGGGACCCAGAGAGAAACAGAACAGTTGAAAGAGAAGGTTCAATTTAGAAGTCTTGTATTTATCCACAACCAAAACTAATCTTAACTAAAGTTGTTCCACTTGGTAATTCTCAAATCTAATCTTAAAGTTGTTTTGCCCCCACTTCTTCCGACTCTCTCCATATTGTGTAGGTACCCTGTCATGTAGCACTGTGCACACAGCAGCAGACTACATGGCAGTTTAATTATATTTTGCCCGGAGCCCCAGCAACAGAGAAGTACTCCTGAGCTGCACCGCTACCTGGCCGGCAGTTCGCTCCGTGTCAATTAGTTGGCGGAAATTTGATTAAACAGAAATTTATTTAGGAATATGCAGCATGTAAGCACAATATAAACGGAAATAATAAGGTCTCAAAACTCGATTTTGCCCCGTCTACAGTACAGGGCCTCAAAATTACAATTATGTACTAATGCAGGACCTGCCTTAAGGCCCTTCATCATTTCAGGTGATAGAGGTTTAGTGGTGCATATTTCCCAAAATTAGCAAATAATCACATTACAACAAGCCAAATGGAACAAAGAGGAAAATCAGACTCCTTTTTTCTGCTATGATAGGAGCCCAAGAAAGTCACAGTAATAAAAACTGTCTTCGCTTCAAGTCTTCGCTTAGTTTTTTCGTCAGCAAAGATATTAAAAGTGTCATTAAGACGCTGTTTATTTACGATACATTGTTTGTGAATGTCTGCCTTTCCCTTCTGTCTGAATGATGATAGAATATTTATGCATTTGTACATTTTCACCATCTGTGTATCTACAAATCTATCCAAACTGTCATTTTGCATTTTCCTAAAAAGAACACAGAACACAAAATTAAATATTGTGTCCATTCTTTGCCTTCAACTTTTTGTTTATGTCTCCTACTTGTGCATTATTTGGCTCATTTTGAGCTTCTGATGTGTCAAAGGTGTGAACTTGCTTTTCATGCCTGGCATTGCATAAATGTTTTAAGATGCCAAGCGTAATATTGCGTGTCTGCTTTCCTGTCTAGCATCTCTGACTGTCTGGCATCTCTGCCTTTCTTTGGGCTTCTCAATAGCTGCCAAGCTTAGATTTGATCTCTGACAATTTAAAAAAGGAAAAATGGAAAGAAACCCCCACAAGTGTCATAGACTATATGTCTACACGCTGAATCTGCTCTTTGAAATTCTGTCAGTGCCTTTACCTCCCAGCCAAGAACATCATTTTGCATTTGGTCCTCCCGTCTATGCAACAACCTTTACACAACCTTGCCTGCTTGTAAATATCTTACATTTGCCCACTAAGAGATACATGTATTATAGACAGCCGAACCACATGGAGGGCCCGAATTATTTACAGCTCAGCATTGGCGACATTCCCGTGAGCACTATATTAGCCAGATTTTATAGCAGCACCTGAAAGGTCTTTTGTGGGATAAGCAGCGTAAATCCTTCCCAACTGTCACATATTCAGTATATGGATAAAATATATCACTATGGGCACTGCCGACAGCTCGAACTCGAGGACATAAAGTACGTACACACACCTGTGCACCCCATCTTATATTTCAGCGTATATGACAGAACATACATTTAAAAAAATATATTAAAAAAAAGGTTTAAATGTCAAAGTCTGTCTTCAGCTGGCTGTATGTTTTGGAGAAATGCCCTGGTGGGAAAAAAAAAAATCCACATTCAACACTTTAAGGACACCAAGTTAAATCAGATCTCATGGTCCTGGCAAAAGTCTAAACTCCGATTGAACTTAACAGGTTTCCCTCCAGGTAGCTTCAAAGATGAGGAGAACCCTTTCATCTGAAGTCCAGGTCAATGCCATGCACACATTGTTTATTCTCTAATGCTAATGTTTTATCAGAGCTAAAGCAACAGTCCAACATACTCAAACCTGACAGCATTTTGTTGCTTCACATTACGACATCAACATCTTCTTACCCACATGTCATGTTAGATAATGTGGGTTATCACCATCAAAGACAATAGAACCTGCTCTTTTCTTTAAATACATTCAGTATTATACATGTGAGGTGTATATGTTAAATCATATTAGGAAACCATAAATGGAGTAACAAGGGACATGTGGTTGATTTAGCCTAATCTGGGTTCATGTCCTGTGGTTATTTAAAGAAAGATGTGCCAATCATGTTGGATCTGAAGATGCTACCCCCCTGTAGAAGGCCACCGTTTTAAGGTACTTTTTTTTTTACTTAAAGGGACTGTTTGTAACTTCTCCTCTGCTCATTTGCCTTCACTCAGCTCGCTCCACTCTCACGTGCATGCGTGCACACTCCACACTGCAGAAGACTTCATAGCTCTGAGAATATCTAGTGAATGTACAGTTTGTGCAGAAATAACTGCTGCAGCTCCTCCAGACCAACAGAGGTTTTCTGTGTCTTGTGAAGTGACGGGGCTCCGCAGCGAGAAACGTTATCGTCTCTAACCAAAACTCCGGTGTCTCCCCTGTTCCCTCCGGCCGCGGTCGGGAGGCTGAAGCAGGAAAAGCCAACACTAAGATCAGCAGTGATTCATGGAGAGACCTTGGTCTGGTCAGCTAACATTACTGCCAAGCAGCTGAAATGTAGAGTGATATTGTGGTTTTAGCTGACGTGTGTCGCCTCACTGTTTTGAGCGATGCTCGTTCATGTCTATTTAGCGCGAGCACAAGCGCGAGCACAAGCGCGAGCACAAGCGCGAGCCCGACGTTGACTTTTGTTGACTTAACGACCACAGGTGTCGCTGTTAACAAGCAATTCTGATTCTTACAGTCCCTTTAATGTCACCCATGCCATTTGTTTTTACAAACCGCATGTCAAACTATTAGGTATGGAGCCCCCGTAGACCCCTAGGAGAATTAATTTGTGCCCTCAAGTAAGTAACTTGTTCCCTACACTGTACGATACTGAAGTTATTGAATATTTTTCCCATTAAAAATTCACCAAAATTATGCAAAAGCATATTTTTCCAAACTAAGTGTTGTAGTACAACTATGAGGAGACCACTGATGTGTGAAGTAATTTTGATGGTACTACACTTTATAACAGTGTTATTGAATATTTGATAGCATTTCTTTTCGGCGTTGCACTTTGTAGACGGTCCCTGACCACTCGTCTCACAGCTGGCTGCACATAGAGACCAATGTAATGTGTCCAGCTCAGAGGACGGCTCGTTTTGATTAAAATGTCTACCTTACTACGGTTAGAACGAGCCGTCGTTTGTGTTTAAACAACGTTTCAGTTATGAGTTATTGATCCAGGAAGTTTGAATCTGTCAATATCTTTCCAACTTTACCGAAGTGCATCATCTAGGGGGGCTCTGTACATCAGCAATGCGTGGACTGTCAGGAATGATTGGAGGAAGTGCTCTATGAAGAAACA
This sequence comes from Sebastiscus tertius, assembly GCA_916701665.1. Taxonomy (NCBI): domain Eukaryota; kingdom Metazoa; phylum Chordata; class Actinopteri; order Perciformes; family Sebastidae; genus Sebastiscus; species Sebastiscus tertius. Next base: position 82,032 of record CAKAOH010021631.1, on the reverse strand, counting down.
AGTTACTAACTTGAGGGCACGAATTAATAAAAAAATTCTCCTAGGGGTCTAGTGGGGCTCCGTAAATAGGAAAACAATACCACTGAAACTTTTAGCTCAATTTATAGTGGTGTACCTTGAAAACTCACAAGCCTCAAAAGAAAGCATTTTGTGTTACTACAACCAGCAACAATGAGCTATCTTCTGCTTTGATATGTTTGATAAAATGTATTATCATTATGTAAATGTCACCTTGTTTTCTATTGTGATGAAAGGTTTTCAAAAACAATAGAAATAGAAAATGAGTAGAACGAACATTCGTTCTAATCAACGTAGCAGGATGGTCAGAACGGCGGCCATTTTTATGTGTGCCGTTGCTATTGCGACTGTTGTAGTGGGTTAACTTATATAATAAACTAAACCGACTTACGGCAAGTCACAGACACACTGAGGGGAAGTTTTGCGGTTACAATGAAAACGAGCAGTGGGGTAGGAACCTTACGAAGCACAGAGAGCCAGAGTAAAGGAGTAAAATTGAACAACTTAATGCTTCATCCACACACTCGTCACGGCGTAGGAAAGCCCATTGCTATTGCTTGCATAGTGGAATTAGAAAGCTAGCTAGCTCGCTAGTTAGCTAGCTTGCTAATTATGCCATGCTTTAATACTACATTGGTTACATAACATGAGCAGAACAGCGGGCTGGTGGCCGGCAGCAGCGCTGGGTTGAACGGTCCCTCCGCCTCACCGCCCACCACTCCGGAGAAAGGCAAGCTATCTAGCTAACTAGCCAGCCATCCGTCTCTGGAGCAGTGGCCGCGCTCTTCCTGGCGAGCTGCAACCACACTTCAAAGTAATTGGTGCTGAAATATGCTGATCATAAAAGTGCAGTATGCTTCCACATAACCAGAGGGCCCATATGCATTTCAAAGCCAGAACGTACATTCCCCTTTAAAAGAGGATCACCGTAGAATTACTGCAGGTCATCTGCAGAGTCAAGAGTGCAACGACGATTTCATTAAAATGTAATTTCATTAAAATGAATTATCTTGTCTGCACTGAGTTATGCAAAGGGGTTAGACTGCCAGGGTTGAGGAGATCAGAGCGGAGCACGACCTCTGACAGAGGCTTGAGCACCTTCACACACACATCTCAAATATGTTCAGAAAAATGTATGTACATATATGCATACACAAATACCTAAGAAAGCACTCAAGATCTCTCCTCCTTGCACAGACACTCAAGACTTACCCTCATCGGACACGTCTCTACGTTATCAGAGTACATGGAAAATACATTAGCCCAATACTCACTGGAACCTGAGGATACATGTACATGTGCATACACTAAAGTCCAGCACGCACATACGTTCACATTCAGCAGCGAGCACACAAACTCTGTCTCAATCCGTCACATGTGCAGACGCACACACGCCGAGACCATGAAGGCTGAGTACTAATTGCATATCATTTTCAGTCGTTTCACTCAGAGCTCGTTAGCAAGGGAGAAGAGGGTGGCTGTGCGCCCAGAACTAAAAGGGGGGAGAGGGAGAGAGAGAGAGAGAGAGAGAAAGAAAGAGGAAGGAGTATGATGAGGAGAGGAAGGCAGCTTGTTGTGGCTATAAGAGATGCAGAAATAGTCAACAAAAAAATGACAAACAAGCAGTGAGGTAAAGTAAATATTATACTCCACTCTTGAGATCCACAAGGAAGGAGAAGATTGAGGGATAAATAAAAAAAGAGAGACAAGATGACAGCTATACATGCCAAACACAAGGGAGCGAGAAATGGAGTGAGGGGAAGCAGAGGGAGTGGGAGTGCGGAGGTGGATAAAAAGCTGGATGCCAAAACTGAGAGAGAGAGCGGGAAAAGTGGGAGCGTGGAAGAGATGGGATTTGGCCTCGCTCAAAAGGACAAAAGGGATGAAGGCAGGAGAGGCGGTGGGAGGAAGCAAAGGTGGAAGACAGAGGGATGGGAGTGGGAAGGAGGGATGGAAGGATAAGAAAGATAAATGAGAGAGTGGGACAAGGGGGATAAAGAGGGGATGAACTGAGGAGGCAGCAAGGGAGTGAGGAGGAAGGAATGACTCAGGGTGAGACTATAATAATGAAGGAAAGCAAGCAGGTGGGATGGCAGAAAGCAGGTTCATCTTTAAAAGGAACAGTGTGTACCATTTCAGGGGATCTATTGGCAGAAATGGAATATAATATTCATAACTATGTTTTCATTAGTGTATAATCACCTGAAAATAAGACTGGTTGTGTTTTTGTTAGCTTAGAATGAGCCTTTCATGTCAACATAGGGAAACGATCCTTTTCAGTAGGTCCACCATGTTGCTCCGCCATGTTTCTACAGTAGCCCAGAATGGACAAACCGAACTCTTGCTCTAGAGAGAGCAATTCGCATTTTTACATTACCTGAAGGCCACCGTAGTTCTCCAACACACTTGTGAAACTGCGATAACGTAAGCCACAGAGTGTAAAGCCGTGGTACCGCCAACCGGCGTCTGACATCCGTTGCTCCTAAAGTAGTGGCATTATGGTAAAGATGGCCTCTAAGCAAGGCGAACAGCGTTTTGCACTCGGCGGATCACATTACCGCAATCTTAAAAAGGGAGGAGTGAGCGGAGGGGTACTCGGTTGGTTGCAATCTGCAACCACACCACTAGATGCCACCACATCCTACAAACTGTCCCTTTAAGACAGAATTTTGAGAGGCAAAGTGAGAGGAAGAAAGAGGAGCTTAACGCAATAGTTCAACACACAGGTACATACACTTAAATGCTGTCTTGGTGAGTGTTAGATTGATACCACTCTCATCAGGATTCGCCTAGCTTAGCTTAAAGACTGACAATAGGGAGAAAAAGCTAGCCTGGTGAATGAGGGGAACGAAGGAATGGAAAAGTTGAAGATGGAGGAGGGAGGAAGGAAGAGAGGAAGGTTGGTGTATTGCAGAAGGAAGTGAAAGCCAAGCAGAGATGACACTGCAGGAAAAAGATGGAAAGTGTGAGCAAGAGAGGCGCAAAAAGAACCAGTAAATTGAAAATATGATAATTCCTATCATACTCCCCTTTATTGCTTTTTAATTTCACTCTCATCCTCTCTTAAATACCCCCGTTCCTTGTATTGCTTCTCTTCTCTATCCTCTCCCTTTCCTGCTCTCTCCTCCCTTCTTCCTCCCGCCTCTCGTCCTTTCATCTTCCATTGTCTCCAGCTCCCCCTCCCCAACTCCCACACATGTGGCCTCCAAAATGCAAAACATTTACTCCTTTTGAAGTGAACACTTGATTTCGTAACTTCATTTGAGTGTTAGTCCACGCTGTATCGGGGTGTGTGTGTGTGTGTGTGTGTTTCCGCGGCATTCAGGTTTGTTCTTGTTCACAAAAACCGCGTCTCCGGCAAATACATTTTTCAAAATGGCTCCGGGGCTAGTGGTAAAGAGCAAAGCAGAAAATGTATTTCTCATTTCAGTAAAACTAATGCAGACTCCTGTCTACCAAATGTGCGCACACATACCACACACACACACATCAATCTCACACACACACACATCAATCTCACACACACACACATCAATCTCACACACACACACATCAATCTCACACACACACACATCAATCTCACACACACACACACACACACACACACACACACACACACACACACACACACACACACACACACACACACACACACACACACACACACACACAAACTCTTGTCTAAATAAATAACAGGAAATATAGCCAACGTGCTTCCAAGTGAGGCCTGCAGGAATGGAAATGTAGAAAAACACAGGATAACAGAGAAAGTGTTAGCGATGGAAGGCGAGGGAATAGGAAGGACGGATAAACACAAACAAAGACGACATTAGAAATCAAGTGGGAGAGATGGAAGAATGGGACCCAGGGAGAGAAACAGAGGCCTATAGAGAGAAATCAGAGGACAAAGGGGATAAAGGGAGATGGAGTAAAGTGTGAAGGACAGATGGAAAGGACAATAAAGACCGGTCGATGGAGCGAGGGAGAATATGAAAGAAAAACAAACGAAGATGACGCAAAAGAGTCAGTGAGAGGCGGAGAGGACGGCATCAAGCCTCCCATCTTGTTTTGTATGAATTTCATTAGACGGTTTTAGACAGCAAACAGAAGAAAACGAGGGAGCCTGGCGAGGGGAGGAGAGGAATGGAGAGACAGACGGGACGTCTGCATGAGAGAGGGGAGGAAATACGAAATTTGAATCATTGTGGCATGAGGATGGCATTTTGACATCAATTTAGCTGGCAGCCCGAAAACTACGCCGCTTGTTGGATACGCAAATGCAAACAGAGCATGGTTGGAGATGGAGGGAGAGGGGGAGAAAGGGATGAAGAGAGGGGGAAATTATTAATCACAAGCTAACAAAGTAAGGAGAAGAAAAATAAAATAGGAGAAAGGATGGATGGAACGGAGAACAGAGAGGAAAGATGAGGGAATAAGAGGCTTAAAGGTTGGGGTGTTTTGAAGTGGGGTTGTACAGTATGAGGTACTTATCCATTGTGTATTCCCTATAGTAGATGACGGTCAGCACACCAGTTTGGAGAATCAGACAGGAGTTACTATGTCGAAGCAAAGCAATGTACTGCTGTGGACGGGGCCAACAGCAAAAGTATTTTAGCCACCTAAAAGAAAGACTCACCTAAAAACATCAATATCAGTTTAAGTGTATGCTATATTTAGATTATTTTCACAGATTTACCTTGCCGTGAGACAGCTATACAGTCTATGTTTCCAAAGGGGATCTGAAGCCGTTATCTATGCTCTCGCCAAAGCAACCAGACTCCATTGAAAAATACAGCATTTTTACCTTGCAGAGCACGAGAGTTGCTGGTCTACCGCTGCCTTGATCGGTTAGTTAGTTTGTGTTATTGTGTGACTTTAGTTTGTTTGTGTTATTGAGTGATTTTGGTAAACCAGAACCAACCAATCGATCGAGGCAGCAGTAGATCAGCAACCCCTGTGTTCTGCGAGGTAAAATTACAGGTTTTTTCAATGGAGTCTGGTAGCTTTGGCGAGAGCATAGATAGACACAACTGCTTCAGTTCCCCGTCGGAGAGGGCTGTCTCATGGCAAGTTAAACAGGTGTAAATATTCTAAAAATAGCGGTAGGCTTTTCTTTGAGGTTGCTAAAATATGTTTTGCCGCCGGCCCCGTCCAGAGCAGTACATTGCTTTGGTTCCGTGCGGTAACTAGTCTGTTTGTCCAAACGGGGGCTTTGATGACCGTCATCTACTGTAGGTAATACACTGGATAAGCACCTCATACAACAACACTACAAAACACCCAAACTATCCCTTTAAGGCACACTAAATAAATAACTTTTTTTCCAATTAAGCTGGAAAATGGGCAGAGTTAAAAATACAGTATGTTTAAAGAATCGTTTTTGGTAAACGGAGAAATAAACATAAGAGAAACAGTTGGAGGGTATAAGAGGAGGAGGACAAGTCAAGGAGGCAGTGGGGGAGTGAAAAATATGGACGACACACACACATGACTCTAGCAGACACCCACACACACAAAAACAAGATCCTATCTGATTAGATTTCCTCTCCTTTTCAGCTTGCTTTCTCCCCCATTTTCTCAGGCCTCACTATCAGCCTATTAATTAATTCCTGCTTCCCTTGTTATGAAGCAGATGGGAGAGTGAGGAGAGGAATGCAAAATGACTCCGGCGTCCAGAAGGCAGCGAGGAACGAGATGAGAAAGGCCGAGAGGAGAGAGACAGTGCGTGCAGATAAGAGGAGGAAGAAGACAGACAGAAGGGAGAGAGAGAGAGAGAGAGAGAAAGAAAGAGAGAAAGAAAGAGAGAGAGAGACAGAAATTAAATACAGAGAAGAGAGGGAAAAATAATTACAGGACAAATACATACCGTATGTCTAATGATGTCAGTACACAGAAAACATACTATGATGCAAAAACTGCACTCTTATGCCAATATATACATTAATTACACATTGTGAAAGCATTGTGTTGCTATAAGGAAAATAATCATCTCATTAGCTTCTTCTATTGAGCCATTAAAGGCATCGCCACCAGTCCTTGGCATTTATTTAAATATCAATAAGTCATTGTCATATCAGCTGTGATACATAGATAGATAATTACCATAAACAAACAAGGGCACTGCTAAGAGGTTTCTTTCACATTGCATTTCAAATGATGTGCAATCTTGGCTTTCTGGTGGAATCAGAGCAAGTATTAACATAACAAAGGTTTAGGGGAAATGTAATCTTAATTTAGATTCTCTGACAGCTTCTGTCTAATGTCACGACTACATGAACTGCCAATCATTCAGACAGGTTCTCATACTTTTCTGTCGCGCGCTCCTTTAAGGCCACACCAAGTCTGTATTTTTCGTCCGAAATTGTCGCATATTTTAAAAATAAATATGACCTCACGATGTGTCAATAATGTTTACACTTCCGTCCGTTGTTAAAGATTTTAGAAGAGGTTTCATTTTCTGCATATTTTCGCATCTAAAAAGGCAAAAGAGGGTTGTTTGACCGCTCTGAGCCACCGTCTGTGCGAGCGTCATCATCCAAAATGTCATTATAAACACTCACTTTGTCTCCAAGCATAAAGCACTTTACGATAAAGAAATAAAAGAATACAGAGAAGCAGAATTTAAAGATAGATTGTAGCAGGTGGTTGCAGAACAGCTTGTAATCGGGACGGTTGCAAAACAAAGGATGTAGGAAAGATTAGACAGTAGTGATTGTGCTCTAGGCAGCTAAACGATAGCCTCTTGCTAATGTCATTTATTCCCGTTTGGGACTAGCGCCGTCCATCGCACCCACGTAATTAATTCAGTTTTGTCTTGTATTGCGAATTTTTGCAATGAATGGAATGATAAAATGCATCGGACACAGTGTGCAAGGTTTCAGTTGAGTTGATGGATTAAAAACCACCAGCCCAGTTGCAGAGCAGTTCGTGAAATAGTCACGAAATTTAATGTATTGATTCGTGTACATAGACACGAATATCACATTTCTTTTGTGATAGCCAGCACAAAATCAATTTGTATGTAATCCACGTAATTGTGAAATGAGGAGTATAAAGACTGGTGAACGTCGCGTAGGGAGGAGGTCGGGGTGGATCAAAACACAGGACTTTCACCCTGGAGATCGCCGATCGTGTCCCATGTGAAACCAGAAGCCAAAGTTGATTTGTTTGTAACGTAACTTCCCTACTTAAATTACGGCACTACCAGAGTTATTTTAACCCAAACTCTGATCTGTTCCTAAACCTAACTAAGTAGTTTTGTTGCATAAGCCTTATCAAGTCAATCTATTCCTAAATCTAGTAGTTTTATTTTGAAAAGACTGTAGTGGAAATTCGTAAAAAAAAGCACGAATAATGTTGTTGAAAGTTGCTCTAATCGTCACAAAAAAAGGGGAAATTTGTGTCTATGAACATGAATCAGTCCATTCACTCCACTGCATCATACAGACGTACCAAGCAGGACCACAACCAACAATTATTCTCATTCATAGTCAATTAACCAGTAAATTGATCAATGCTTATTGCCTGGCGGTTTAAAGACTCCACCTGCTGATTAGCACTCCTTCAAGTAGAGGGGTAGTAACTCATGAGTGAAATGACCTGAAATTATTGCAACTGCGGAGTAATTTTGTGTCGATCTAATAACCAATAAAATCGGCATTTTAACACTAGTGTCCCTCTTAATTTGACAGCCATGTGTAAATATTTTTCACATATCAGCAGTGTTTTCACTATCACCACCATGTCGAAGGCTAAACACCTGATTTGAGATCACTGCTCGAGGTATGACCTTTAAAGTTTCGACAGCATATTAGAAGCAGGTTTGAGTGATTCGCTCTTCATTTACATTTGACCGGTGTCTCCACTTGCAGTGCACCATGTTTTCAAGGCCTTCTTGGGATCCAGCAAGAGGGCTCTCCCACATAAGATCCAGACTGATGTGCAAAATTGATATGCTGGGGTGCGTTCGAAGACACCATGCTGCTTGATTAAACTTAGATATTGACCCAGTGTCTGTCTCAATAGCTCTGTATTGACTCAACTGTGTTGGTATTCCTGATTCAGTACCTGGTTCGAAATGAAACCCGGCCTCAAACCCTTGAGCTTATTCGATTATAACCCTTTAAATAAAAAAACTGCATCCACGCATACCCTTTTCAATATATATGCAGTACTTCCATATGGTAGCGCAATCATGGCATTGAGTTTGTGAAGTGGGCTCCTCTATTCACAAGTTTTGCTTTGAAGGCTAAACAGTCAACTCTCAAGTCCCCATAAACCATGAATAAGACACTTAAATCTGTGTAACTACAGTACACTCTGTGCATCACTCTTTTCTGTGTTTTCCAGGTGTACAGCATTCATATGTTATTCTTGTGACCTTGGAGAGTATCATTGTACTTGAACAAATTATCCTCTCCTTGTAGCACTTATTTTTACTGCGACCACTTTATGGACTGAAAGGTTATTTTCAACGCATAATTCATTATTACTGATTAACTGCTTCCATAATTAGTAAGTTAATCAACTGCAAACTTGATCACTTTTGTTACTGAGGGATTTGTCTGTCTCCAAAAAAAAAATAAAAGATAAGTGGTTTAGTCATTTGTTCAAATTTAGGAACGTAAAAAAAGTAAAAGTTTTGAAATGAACTGCTGCAATCATGCAGAACTTCATTTAAAAATGACCAATTACTCACCAGCCCTAAAAATCAGGTACACTACAGTTCAGTTAGAGGGACGCACTATTTAAATCAAGATTTTAATTTAAAGCTGCACTCTGTAACTTTGAGCAAATATGATTTAAAAAAAAGTACTTTTTATAAAACAGTCTCTATATATCCTGACACTAGTGCATGAGACTGATAATTTGTGAAAAAAAAATCATGTTCCTTTGTGTCCTTCTGTGCCCCTAATGGCATTTGCAAGATTTCACTGCGCCTGAACCAAAACAACCAATCAGAGCCGAGCAGTCTCTAAAGCAGCTGTCAATCACAGCTTGTGAAACTCACAAACTCAAACGGTCAAACTAGTCAGCGCTCATCAAATATGAATCAAGATTCTGTTACTGCAATGCCTTTTTCTCATCTCAAATGTTTTCAGAAACATATTTTAGATGTAAAATGAGGAAGTTTGCTCCGGCTGGTGGGCGGTGCTTGGTTTTGGCTCGACTGTTTTCAACATGGCGGTGGGATTATACTTCAGTCGAGTTGATGCAGACAAAGCCAAAAGTGCAACAAGTCTTTTGCTTGTAAGGGCGGAAACACGAGCAATCTGTCAAAGCATCTAGACAAAAATGCATCAGATACAGGTGAAGGAAAGCGCCGTTTTCAACAGACTAGTTCGTAGTTCATCCCTGGTTGCCCCATCCACCTCAGGTATGTTAGCAACCTACAGCCCACAGGGAGCTAACTGAATTATACAAACATGGATTAATGATTAAAAGTATCCATTAGCCAGCTGATTGTTTAGCTATAGCCTAAATATGGTTGTGTTCATAAATTCCACCTGAAATTATCAAGCATCATCTCAACTGTTGTTCGGACATTCACAGTTCTAGCTTCAGGGCGCTCAGAGCCTCCTCTGGACACTCAACTTTGTTTGTTCAAGTTACAGCTATAATGAACCAACCCACTCCTCCCTCTGCTACCACTGATCCAAAGCAAAGACAAGCCCAATGTCAACTAGCTGTGATGCCGTACATAGTGAAAGGCCTTCACGCCTTTACAACAGTGGAGTCCAATGGCTTTAGGTAATTATATATTGAGTTGTATTCATTTTTTAGGATAGTATAAAAGTTATAAATTCTAATAGTATAAAAGGGTCTTATGTTAACCCCATTACTGCAATACAATACACAATAATTAAATAATAAAACTGCTACTTGAATGTTAATTTATTTGCAGTATATATGACAAAATAAAGCAATGTTAATTCTGTTATTAATGCGTTTCATTTTTTTTCTCTTAAAAAACACAAAAACAATGTTAAGAGTACCGGATCGATAAGCAGTATCGGTAAAAGTAGTAGTAATGTTAAAATCCCTAGTCAGGATATAGTGACAGTTTTATAAAAATATATATATTTTTTTAAATCATATTTCCCCAAAGTTACCAACTGCAGCTTTAATGGACAACATTTATGTGGAGCACAGGTCTGCAAGACGTTCCACATACAGCTCAACAAAACATGCAAATGCACACCAGTAGACACATACAAACCAAAAAAAAAAAAAAAAAAAAAAAAAAAAAAATGCAAAAGCCCATGCAGGCCTGATAAAATGCAATCCAAGTTCTCTCATTCGGAAAATTGCACAGTGGAAGTCACAAATAGAGAAAGAGAGAGAGAAGCCAGATAAATAAGCCCTCTCTCTCACACAATCACACACACACACACACACAAAATCATAGATTTGTGCAGCCACACACATAAGTACACTTGTAGTTAAAAATGCATCAGCAACCACACTGCACATTTGGCACACCCACAGGAAGATATCCAACAAGCGGCACACACACACACAACACATGAAGAAAAAAAAAACACACAACATGCCTGTTCTACACACATGGAGATAGATGCACACATAATAACACAACGGTATGAGTCACAGACCGGCCCAGATAACATGATAAGTGTAAAATATGAGCTGTGGCAGAACAAAATGGAGGCAACGATGAAGAGGGACTACAGCTGGGAGGAAAAGAAATGGGATGCAATAAATACAATGTGAAAGAGAAGGATGAGGGGTGCAGTGCAAAGGAGAGAGAAATATTGAGGGTAGCAAAAGTACAGGAGTTAACAGAGAGGAAGACTGTGAGAGGAAGAACAGCAGAGAAACAGCAAATAGGCAAAGAGATAACTCAATTTCGCCGTGCTACGGATAACTGAAGGGAATTTGCTCAGTATTTGTATGACAATGTTTTTGTTCAACTTTATACACTAAGTAAAGAAGAGGGGGGAAGACAAGTTGTGTAGAAAGAATGACTAGGAAGATACAGAGGAGGGCAGTATGAGGGGGAAAAGAAGGGCAAAAAAATTAAAAGAAATATGACAGATGTTGGCAAAAATGGAACATGGAAACTCCTTTTTAATTTTTTTTTTTTTTTAAAGAATAAAGCCATCTCATTTTTCCATGCACTGTTGGAAACCAATTAAACACGAGTCAAGTTAATTTGTGAAGCCCTTAGTCTCAACAATAGTCTGCAATTACACATTTTATAATTACAAAACGCAAAGTCATCAATCTGAAATATGAAAGAAATGTTTCTGTAAATCCTGAAAAGGGCTGGTGTTATTCTAGATTTCTCTTATTCTAAACAAAACCAACAATTGGTTAGTCCTGTCTGTAGACGTCCCTACCCGGCCTGTGGCACTCAGCCACAAGCCCGTTGGCTCCTACTGAGGAAAACATGATTTTAAAAACAGGTTACAAATATATTGTTTTATTTAAAAACACACACGAGGGAATTTCCTAAAATAGCTGGGCAAGGCAGTTTGTTACTCACGCAGGAGTAAATTGTGCATTTATTAATGCATATTTGATGATCTACATGTAGTATGTATTGCAGCAGGACAGTGTATGTGGGACTGACTGAAAATAAACCACAGTTTCTATGGTCATCGTAATGAGTCAGCCTGTGCAATGGTGTGGCTCACTGATGTGTTACTAATAATGTTTGGACAACCATGGAGGACTAAGCAGCACAGAGGAATGAGCTATAACAGGCTCTGGCTAATATGAAACATGCAAGACTTGTTAGCAGGATTTGATTTGTTGAATTGTTGGTCTTGGTCTTTTCATGAGATTTGTTAATAAGAAAATCTAGAATATCACCAGCCTTATCCTTGTGAAGTACTGCTGGCGTCATGACCTCCACTCCCACACCTGACTTAACTGTAATTCTACACAAGTGTTTACAGAGAAAAGGACGAAGCATGCTTGCACACACTGACTGATGCACTCAGAGACCTGTGCACATGATTATACATTTGCATACATCTCGCCGTACAACATCTGCAGCTATCCTCACTGCTGGGATTTTTCACTTACAGGTTTTAGACCATTGAACCGTGCAGCATAACTGTATGGAGTCACTGGGTCTCCCTCTTCATATAGCTAAGCTCAGCGGGAAACCATCCTAATTAAACCCAGCGCTCTGAGCAGACTGCAGATGAGTCTTTGATGTACAGTATGAATGTATACAGTACGTGGACTTGTTTTAGGCATGTGAGAGTCTCTTTCAGGGAGAGAAAGAGGCACACCATTTTTAAAACAACTCGACATGGTTGCCACCTGGTTGCCACCGTGATACACAAATAGGTATGCAACCAAAAATCTGCCGAGTGCGACTAAATATTTTCATTGGTCGCACCGGTGGGCCTGACATTTAGCATGTCTGTCCGTGTGTGTATGTGTTAAATTGCGCCCTGTACTCCTCCTCGACAACATCACAACCTAAAAAGGTAACGGTAATTCAAAATGAAGAAAACTACTGATTGTTTTTTCGCCAAGAAAAACGCTGCCATACCGGTTACACCGGTCTTCGGGACTGAACGGCCCAACCCAGACCCGGCATCATCGACGGAGGTAACCGCTCCACCACCTGTTGCGCATGTTCCCGGTAAGATGCCTGATCCTGAACAGAAGCGCTGGATTCTTTTCATAAGTGGGGAGGGTAAAATGCATGAGTGTTTGTGTGTGAGAGAGACACTAGCGTGCATTTAATAACACGAGACAACTTCACCGCTAATTTCTTCTCTGCTCCGATGATCGCCAAACAGCTTATTTGCTCGTAGCGCATCTCTTTCTCCATCACTCGATCACACACTCCCTACACACACATTACCCTACTCTTATACAACCATAATATGTGAACATGTGGATACCTGACGGTACCATAGGTAGACATTACATTATGGTGCGTTCAGGCTCTATTCAGTAAAGATGAGTGTTGGGCGAAATGCTTAAAATGTATTTTTGCCGCGCAAAACGGTGAAAATTTTTGGTGCACCTATATGAAAAAGTTAGGCGCAACAGTGCAACCAATATAAAAAGTTAGTGTAGAGCTCTGGCTTGTGAGACAGTCCAGGCAAAGTGGCAACGCTTCCTTTACGTGTAGCTGGGGAGGGATTTCATCTGTCATTTCACCCCATTATATTCCACACACACCTCTCTGACTAACAGGCTGGTGAATCATTTGAATGCAAGCAGTGGCGCCTGGCATCCAGTCGATGTGTGTGTGTGTGTGTGTGTGTGTGTGTGTGTGTGTGTGTGTGTGTGTGTGTGTGTGTGTGTGTGTGTGTGTGTGTGTGTGGGAATGACAACCTAACAATATTGACAAACATGCCCTGCGATTGGTCGGTTCAAACCGACAGTGCTCCTTGTTTCGCAGGCTTCAGTGGGTCGAATGTACAGTATATATGTCATGCAAAGCGGATCGAGCCTGACAAATCCCATGTGGTGCACGACTGCACACTCAAGTCAGAAATGAAACTGACATCTTCATTAGCGAGTCTTCAGCTAGATCCAAGCAGCTTTTGCTACTCCTCTTTTAGAGGCAGGCTCGACATTTGAAGTTAAAGGGGGGAAAAAAAAAAGCAGTATTCACTTCTTCTGATTTCAGCTTGGGAGAAGACTAACGTATCCCTCTCTCTCTGCTGCTATCCCCAAATGCATGTCTGTCCCAGGGCCTTACCCATGATCCACCACCTTTTGATGCTGAATCCTCTGGTTTTCGTCAAGTCTTTGATACGACTCGGCTGGGAAGCCCCAAGGCCTGCGGAAAAGGCTTAGGAGGAATCCAAAGGGGATTACTGGACGGAACGTATGGAAATTACAGTTTAATTTATCATTTAGGTCATGGTAATTCATGCAAATTAGGATTTCATTAATTCCGGCCTTGGGTTTAAATGGTGTTGCTCTGGTAGGGGTGAGCAGTCTTGTAAGGCTCACATGAAGGGGACAGTGCAGTGACGCAGGAAACCTATAGAAATTCATATAATACTTCAACAGAAAAGGTCATCGCCATAGAAACACCTTTTTTAACATTATTACTACTATTTACACAGGAGGAAGGACACAGCACAAAGCCAAAGGACACCAGGATGATGTGCATTGCTCAGGTGCATAATGGAGGTATTAATAATGACACTGCAGGTGATCAACCCTTTATGTTTTGATTGACACAATTAGAATTTAGAACTCATTCCTGCAGCACTCTATTATCATTTTCTGAAGTTTATGACCATCAGCCTCAGCTGTGCTTTGTGGTAAGTGCTGATAATGTTAGTATGTTAAACTAAGTTGGGGAACATGGTAAAAATGATACCTGCTTAATTTCAGCATGTTAGCATAGTCATTGTGAGCCTGTTAGCATGCTGATGTTAGCATTTAGCACAAAAGCAACACTGTGACCAAGTACAGTCTCACAGAGCTGCTACTGTACCATTGCTGTATAGTCTAAGACTTGTTTTAACATTAGTAAGGCTAAGAATGCCCCAACATGTACAATTGTATATCCCTGGAACACTGACAATCTCCTCCATTCATATACAGAGATCTGATTAAAAACCTGAAGAAAACTTTTCATAAAAGCTGTCCTGGCACGTGTAGACTATAATCATAGACTGGATATATGTTAACCTCACCCACTGGTTTGTGGACTGTCGTTATGAAGCCTCGGGTTTGGCATTTTGACCGGACAAGACATTTTTAAGTGACCCGAATTTTGGTTGCCGTCTGGCATGCAAATTGATGGAGTTTCTGAGCAATTTGTGACATACAATACAATAAGACATGTAGTGACTGCAAACATCCTGTAATTAAGGGGGGTTGAAACGGAGCAAAAAAACGCCTACTGTTGCAAGGGTTAAATCAGTGAAATTGTTTTCCAGCTCTTTGCATTATGCGGTTTCTTGCGTCACTGCAAATGGCTATTATTATCTCCATTCATAACTGATGAGTAATTGTCCCTATCTGCGTAGGCAGGAACTTATTGTACAGTAGGAGTCCTGTAACTGTCTAAAAGGTCATATTGAAGAAGAAGAGAGTCAAGTTTGGCCGCGAGCACAAAAAAAAAACATTTCATAAAACCAGAAACAATGACGGCTGTGATTATAATCATGATAAGCATCCTTTCCCATTATCATAAATAGCCTCACTCTCTCCTCACACACACACACACACACAAATTAGATTCTCCCCTGGTGTCTGGACACACACACGCACACACGCACACACACACACACACACAGTTCCATCCCTCATTCTTATTCATCTGCTTACTTCTCAATCACTCACTGTACGCTTCGCTGCACAATTATAATCACCTTAAAATGATTTTATGACGTGCTCACAAAACCAAACAAAACTCCTCGGAGTGCCCGCGCACACACAAATAAGAATGCTTGGGCGTACACTGTAACACACACACACACAAACAAACTACACAAAAAAAGCTAAATACTGGATTCAGTTGTACACCGCAGTGCTTATAGACACGCATTTATACACAAACATCAAAGCATACTGTAATATAAAGGCTGATTCAGGTAATCGCTATTTTACACACAATTTACTCACACACACACACACACACACACACACACACACACACACACACACACGTACAATTATTATAACCATTATCTAGCTTATTACAGGGCGTCCAGGCATGTCGTCTATGCAGCTCAGCAGGATTTCCTTGTCATCGGTTATTTATGGACACACACACACACACACACACACACACACACACACACACACACACACACACATACAGACACACTCTGTGTGGCCAGAGGAGAAGATTGTTTATTACCGCATGTGTTTCCTTGTGGGGTTGAGGAAGACAGAAATGGACAGAGAGGAGGAGAAAGAGAAGGAGGAGGAGGAGGAGGAAGAGGTAAAGGAGGGAGTAGGATAACAGATTCAATAAGCCATGAGCAAAAAATAAATAAATAAAATATGAGGGGGGAAAAGTCCAGAGGAGCAGAGAGCAAGAGGAGAGAGGTTAAGAGAGGATAATCAGAAGAAGAACAGGATGAAAGAAGGAGGAAGCAGGAACAATGAAACAAAGAGAATTTCTTCACAAGGTGGAGGAGGAGAAGAGAGTATGAAGGGGAGGAATAAGAAGCACAGGCATGCAAGTAGTTTTTAAGCATGCTAATTGTGTATAACGATACGGAGTTGACCTTTTCTCGAATATCTTTTTATACTTTACTGTGCCAAGAAACAAGTGTGAAAGGGTTGGGAAAACTGGAGAGGGAGAGGGAGAGAGGGGGGAATAATTGCTGATGTGGCAGCAAACTCCTCCAACTCCCACGTTCGGAAAAAAAAAAGGAAATCAAAGCCAAGAGCGGAGAGAGCTGGAGACGCTGGATGTAGCAGCCAGCGTTCGACGAGGAGGGAACGAAAGGGAAGAGAGATTAAGAAAGAAAGAATGAAAGTAAAAGGAGGAATCACAAAGCAAGCAGAAAGAAAAAAAAGAAGAGGCTCCATGACAAATTGAAGGATAGAGAAAAGGCATCACAATGCGTCCCCTCAAATGGTTTCACAGTGAAATGTATTAACGCAGGAATCCTCTATAGACTTAAACGTATCTAACCAACGCAGGCCTGGAACTTTGGTCCAGCAGGGCTGCCGTGCTTTTATTCAGCGGCTCCGGGTCGCTCCACTCTCCTTTTAATTCACCTCGTGTCCCTTCCCTCTCTCTCCATTTCCACCCCTCGTTTGTCAGACCCTCTTGTCAATTAATGCGAGGCATTGTTTCTTTCTTTCTGTCTTTCTCACTCCCCGCTCCCTCTCTGTCACTCTTTCTCAGCCTGATGAAGATGGAGAGCGGTCATTTAAGACTAATTAGCGAGCCTAAACAGACAAATAACCAGGTGCGGCGCATGCATTTTCTCTCAAGCACCGACATATTAATGCATGTGCACGCACTCTATCCACACACTAAAAAAAGGCAAGGAAATGGGTGTTTCACTCTCGCTCATACCAAAGCAATAAAACCCAAAGCTAACTCAGTTTCTCTGACGCACATCGAAATATATATTTACGCACACTGTCTGATTTGCTCTTTTTGTCTGCGGTATAGTCAAAATAAAAGCCTGAGAATGCTCCGTTTTAAAGGCAATCATGTTGTGGCTCCTCTGAAAGCACCACACTTTATTGCGGCTTCTTTATCTGCTCATCTGGTTGTTGCATTTACAGCTAAATGCAATGAAGGCATCTCTCTAAAGAAACTGCCTCTCTCTCGCTCACACACACACACACAAACAGCATTTCCAGACAGCAATATTACATGGCAGGCTATTCACTCCGCCTCACACCAAGGATGTAATGATAGCAATGTTTTTCCTAACCAGCGAACATCACGGTATTAAACATGAAGTATTGGATAATATCAAGTCCAGATTGTATTCCTCACTTACAGCGAACACTCTGCGGTAGATTCAGGGCATTTGTTTGACATCACTAAAACAAAACTAAGATAATGATTTTTTTTTTTATTACAAATTAGAATTAGGGCGGCACGGTGGTGCAGTGGTTAGCACGTCGCAAGTCACTATGTGAAATGGCTACTATGGGGACTAACATCATCACACATGAATACAGTTGGACTCAATGGATCCACAAGAGTCTCATCTTTACAGGCATACCTAATTTATTCAATTCTAAGAGTGTTTAGGGTCCCCAGTATACAGAAATATTCAAATACACCCTTTTTAGAATATGTGAAAATAACACATTTATACTGCATGCAAGAAATTGCATGTTTTTTGCCCAAAATTGCATGTGATTATCATAAAGTGGGCATGTCTGTAAAGGGAAGACCCGTGGGTACCTATAGAACCCATTTCCTTTCACATATCTGGAGGTCAGAGGTCAAGAGACCCTTTTGAAAATGGCCATGCCAGTTTTTCCTCACTAAAATTTTGCGTTATTTAGCCTCCTTCGCGACAAGCTAGTATGACATGGTTTGTACTAATGTATTCCTTAGGTTTTCTAGTTAAATGATGCCAGTAGTGGATTGAATGGATGGAAATAAGAATTAGACATTCCACTGTACCGGGTTAATATGGCTCTCAATAGGAAAAAAAATGGTTTTATTGTGCATTCAGTGAGGCCAACCTTCACTATAATGGATTTTATGTAGTTTATTTAATAATATTACCATTTACACGATCAATATTACACCGTTAAAGCAGTCGATACCGCTCATCAATGCCAAGCCCTTAACCTGAAATGATTCAAATGTGACATTTAATCACATCCACTACAGCCATGCATGAACAGGTTTATTATGATCTGCTCTTCAGCGGGGACTGCTTTATTGTGCCGTGGTGTGAATGCAGATCAGTCCGTCAATAATACAGTATGTGCACGCTATTGGATTCCTGTTTTAAAATGAGCGTCGGCCAGTCACTGTCACCCTGCGTCTCCGTGATGGATTCGATGCACTTTGTTAAACGACCTCAGAGGTTCTGTTTTCAACACTATGCCGATTGTCTACGGGAATATGTTATTTATTGCAGTAGAGGGGTTTTTATTGTCTTTTCCTGTGGGTTAAAAGCCGCTTTGGATGATTTTCTTTTCCTGCCAAGGATGGAAACGAACCGGTGCCGAAATAAAAATATCATGGCTTCAATCCAAAACTTCGTCTTCTGTCCTCAAAAACCCTTGTCAGTCAAATTCTATTGCTGATATCCAATACTGGGTGTGTTAGTAAATCATGTCTTGTCACTCTCATTTGAAATATAATACACACAAGTGCCCACAATCTATTATACTGTAGCTCAGCATATGCCTGATATCCCATATCAGCAGAATATGGTGCAAACATCGTCTATACTGTGCTGTGGCAGTATTAGAGGTACACTGCTTTGGTTGGCTGGAGGCGATGGATTTTGATGTCAAAATCATGAGCCAAATCCTTTTATTGGACTGGCCAGTTAGCTGAGAGAGCCTTTGCTTTTGTTGTTTGGTGGAAAAACGTCAAAGGAATGGTGAGCAAACCCAGCAGGGTCTTGCAGAGCTGTTTGAGATTATTGCAGCCAAAAAATGACTGACTTTGCAGCAGCTGTTCTCAGAAACTGCGACCATTTTGTTAAACAGCTTAGGGATATTTTGCAGTTCCTTGATAAAGGCCATGAGATTTGAAAAGGCTTGTAAGTAGACCCTGAGTTGAGGTTATTTTTGTCACATTTTTGCAAAAAGTTTTCTTTATCTCAAAAAAAAAAAAAAAAGCTCTTTATCATTACAATATGCAACCAAGTATCAGAAAACAGAATGATCTTCAACACGTATCATGATATTGGGGTAACGATTCAATATATTGCGATACTGTAAGCAAGGCGATATACTGCGATTTTTTCCAAATTTAACTTTAGGAAAACTATCATTGTAGAAAGAACACTATATTGTATAAAATCTGAGCAAGAAAGTCACTATGTGAAATGGCTGTTATGTGGACTAACAGCATTACAATGGACTCATTCGATCCACAAGAGTCACACCCAATTTATGCAAATCTAAGAGTGTTTAGGGACTCCAGTATGCAGAAATAAACACATAGTTTTTTAGAAAAGGTGAAAATAACACATTTATACTGCACGCAAAATAATTTCATGGTTTTTGTTCCAAACTGGAGGGGATTAACATAAAGTATGCATGTCTGTAAAGGGGAGACTCGGTACTAGACCCATTTACATTCACATATCTTGAGATCAGAGATAAAGGGACCCCTTTGAAAATGGCCATGCCAATTTTTCCTCGCCAAAATTTGGAGTAACTTTGGAACGTTATTTAGCCTCCTTCGCGACATGGAAGTATGACATGGTTGGTACCAATGGATTCCTTCGATTTTTCTTGTTTCATGATGGCAGTAGTGGATTTTTCAGAGGTTAATTAAAAATTGATACAGCGTTTTGGAGAATCGACACAGTATCGCGAAACATAATAAACCCGATACTCACGTGTATCGATATTTACTTACACCCCTAGTACATTCATCACGAATAGCAGTCAACATCCGAAGCCTTAAGTTAAACGAAAACCCATTCAACAATGTAATTACCTGAGCATTAATGAGAGCAGTTGGTGAGCATCCAGGTATTTGTCAGTATAGCCACAAGTCTGGGCAGCTACAGTAGCCAGACAAGTAGTAGGGACATTCTTCAGGGACTTTTTGTCCACATTAATCCAAACAGCCGGTGCTTACTGTGTTCCCAAAAAAGCTCCATAAATCAAACAGTTAGTTTTAGGTATTAAAGGTTAGACGTGGTTCAGGTTAGGTGCAAGTTTAGAAATTGTTTGCTGAGATTTGCAAGGCGATGCACAGCCTGGTAGCAGCAGTAAGCACCGCCTGAGAAGTTAATAGACTTTGGGGAACAGAAAATGTTTCTTAGATGTTAACATGGTCGATTTGTTAGACTTTTTTTTAAAGTGTTTTTGTGGAAATATTGTGGTGGAAAGACTGGAAAGACTTGTAAGTAATCTAGAAAGTGGTGGAATTTGTTTCAATTATTGTGATTTCCTGGTGGGCCACATCTGAAAGTCTGGACTTAACACACATCCACATTTCTTTACATCCTGATATTTGTCCCATGTGTGCACACTCACAGATGGCCCTGCGCTTTCTCTTCAGCATAAAGTCCCACACACACACACACACTCACACACACACTCACACACACACACAGCAAAGCGTGCGCCTGGGGGTATAATTATATCACTTCAGGATCTAAAGGGCTCCTGTCCACCAATCCGACAAAATCTGCGACAGCGTCCCTCGACGGCAAACATGCACACACACACTAGTTGAATGCACGCTGCCACAGAGGGACACACACTCGACGCAGAAAAGGAAAGCTCGTTCACAGCTAAATTATGGACAAATTGAACCTTGAGAGAGGAGAAGTTCAAAAGCAGAGCTGGAGTTGAATGCAGAGGCGGTCTCCCCGTCTCACACAAACACTCACGCTTATCCCTTTCAGACAGTCGAGCGTCTCATACACAAGCATCTCCCCCCCCTCACGCATACCGGGTATGCCTCCCAGACAAAATATATCTTACATGTTTTTCACATTGTGTCTGTTGTAAACACATTCAGGAGACAGAATTGCCTCTATAGTGCAGGAATGCAGGAAGACAGATGAATAGGTATTTGAATAATATTCCGTGCAATGTGTTTTTTTTTTTTTTTTTCCTATGTGTCTTCGTTGATGCCTTTGGACATAAAATTTTTGGGGAGCGTATTTTTGTAGGCATCTGTGAATGAGAGAGTGTGTGTGTGTGGGTGCATTCATTCTGATTATAGATTGTGATATTCCGCCTCCTCACTGACACTTGAATATGCACCCATTACCACCGCTGAGAGCGACAGAAGCAAAGGAAGCAGAGAAAAGGAGCGAGAGGATGCCTTCTCAGTCGAAAAAAAGATACCACCTTGTCAAGCTACCGGCGTGTTTGGAGAAGCGAGAGATGTGACACAACAATCAAAGCAATATCGAGAGAAGGCGGAGGAAGAAGAAATAGTACCAGCGAAGGGGAGAGTGTGAGG
This sequence comes from Sebastiscus tertius, assembly GCA_916701665.1. NCBI lineage: Eukaryota > Metazoa > Chordata > Actinopteri > Perciformes > Sebastidae > Sebastiscus > Sebastiscus tertius. The sequence continues at coordinate 60,452 of CAKAOH010021631.1, read as the reverse complement.
GACAGTGGAAGGGAAGAGGCGAGAGAAAAAAAGAAATGTTTAGATGGTTTTGTGTAAAGTTTGAGGTGGTAAGTTGTAACTGCTGTTCCTCTTTAAAAAGGCACTTTGTGTTTGGAATTAGAGCCCAACTACTGTATATCAGCATCATTGTCACAGACTCATCAGTATCAAAATATCGCAGTGGAGAAATGCCACAGAAATATTTGAAGCAGTGGTCTTCAGTTCCTGTATCAGATACAAGACTCTGTTTGTGTGGGGTCCGGTTGTATTGCCACAAGTCTCGGGTCTGTGTGTCAGTATGTCTGGAGTCGATCTGAACAGACTAGCTGTCGGCTCTGATCACAGAGTGTCTCATAATCATAAACAGGAGGGAAATGTGTGGCTGTGGCCCAATTTCACAAAGCATACTAACTGGCAACAGTATGTACAATATACTAGTCTTTATCATTCTCAGTTGGCATACAAGAAATCATACTTTACTGTTTAATACCAACAAGAAATTATACAGTACTTGGGCCATCAGACGTTATTAAAACTTTAAAGGTGCTAAATGCGTGATTGGGAGCATTTCTACTGCCTCCGCACGGCTCTCAACATGGCGACGACTCGCAGCTAATGGTGCTAACAGTGCAAACAACGGCAACAGTGCAGACAATGTTAACAGTGTTAACCTGGAGGGGTGGGGGACTAGAGGGTGGTTGCTACGCTTCCGCAACAGTGCCGTCGATCGGGACGACGTTATCAGTTGTAAACCGCCGTATGAGAGCAGTGCTGAGTGGCAGCCGTGAGATAGGCATTGGGGCACGCTCACATGCACAAACGGCGATGTCAACAAAGCAGATAGAAGCTCGGATTACAACACACACAGAGGGAGAGCGACTTCATTCTCTGCTCAGGTAGACATTACTCCTCTATATCTTTACATAGCAAATAGTGGTTTGCTGCTATATTAATGCTCTTGATATCGTATAGAGCACCTTTAACATGTTATTGCCAACTAATCTTCACAAAAGTTATTTTTTTGTTTTCTGAGGTGTTCCTGAAGCTCTTACATCACCATTAAGACGTTTTTTTTTTTTTTTTTTTTTACAGCTATAGGCAGCTCCTCCATTTCCTTTGTGCATTGCATCAACATCACAAAGTTTTTTTTGCATGAATACGGACTTTATTTTGTCACTCACTATTCCAGAGTGCATGCATACTCAAAACCTGCTTACAGTTAGTGATCTTGGTCAGAATAACTCAACTTAAATTATCTTTATTTTAAAAAAATCCAGTATTGGTCAGACTATTAGTAATATGGTGTTATCATAATGGAAAATGCACCCCTTGTTTTTGGCATAGCTGCTTATCAAGGCAAATAGATCAAGGATTTAACTTAATGGCTTTCTTCGGTAATATAATTCAATAACCTCAAAGTCTTTCTTTCAGGGTTGTTTCCATTTTGTCTCCCACCTGTACAAATACATGAAAGGATGGAGCAAGAGAGACAGACGGAGGTAGAGAGTGACAAGACAGCAGGATAAGAGAGGGCAGATGGAGGGAGCGAGGACGAAGAAGGGCAAGTTAATAAAGGGACAAAGTAAAGATGAAGCGTGAGACAGACTGGAAGAGGCAAAGGTGAGGTAAAGGACAGAGAGGGGGGAGAGATGAATGAACAGACAGATGTCAAAGAGAGGGGGGGGGAGAGGAGAGGATGAATGTGAATGAGAGGAGAGAGTGACAAAGATGAGATGGATGAGAGAGGAATGAGAAGGAGTGATGGGAGTGACAGAGAGAGCGGTAGACACACAGAGGGATAAAACTGACGGGGCTGAAAGGACGGGAGGGAGAGAGGGAGACGGGGAACAGGAGGCAGCGGCGCGAGGAGGAGAGAGAGAGAGAGAGAGAAGGGGGGGATGGAGAAATGGAGGTGAAGAGACGGATGTGGTGAGTCAGCTGAGGACAGACAGATGAAGGGGAGAACCTGAGGGAGGAATGAAGGATGAGATGGATGGGTGGAAAGGAAGAGGGGATGGATTAAGGAGAGAGAGAAAGAGAGAGGGGACTTTGATATCGGAGTGTGTGATACATTGACCCTCGCAACAGATAGCATCCTATTAGTAACAGTTAGTTCAAACTGCATATCAAGCAGACACATACACCGCAACATCAAAGTGAGGGAGTCTGATCCAGAGAGCGTCTAATTGAGGGGAAAACAAGGCTAAGAGCTCACTGACAGGTGGTGCTAACATGTGATCTGTATCTGGATATCTCATCCGCATAATTGCATCTGATTGCAGCCCTCTGCATTTAAACCCGGTATTAAAGTTACCACGAGGAACTTTTAACCAGTTATGAAACCAGTTATTCTCAGACAGATTTACGGCACACAGGTTTCACCAGAATCTCCTTCAGCTCAGACTCCAGCCGGGCCTCCAGCATGGCTTCCAGCGGGGCCTCCGGCAGCAACCAGCCCGCCGTGGACAAACGGGGATCCGGCTTCGTTGTCGCCTTTGACCTGCAATCAGAGCTCCGACGGGAGGTGGAGAGCTCCGTTTTCAGCAGCAGCAACTTCTCCTCTAACCAGGAGCAGAGCTTCATCTCACTGCTCTGACGGGAGCCAACACTGACATCACACTGCTGGAGGCCCAGGCCGTATTGCTGGGCCCGCTGGAGGGAAGGAAGGAAGGAAGGCACCAGAGCCAGGACTGAACGGGGCAGAATCTCCGATCCTGTTGCAGTAAAATTAGAGTTTTTCTAAAGGTACTCTGGTGCTCGAAAACACTATCGCTTTTGTCCACAGGGACTGCCAAAATCAACACAAAATGAAATTTCCTCGTAGTAGCTTCAAGGCCCAGACACACCAATCCAACATCAAAGAACTAGCGGAGATGAAGGCCGACTATTGCCTCGATACATGTCGCCTCTGTCTTGGCGAAACCGGAAGACCGAGGACTGTGGATATACCAGCCGTTGTTATTACACATACATGAAATAAAGCAGCGTTTGCCAACCATTTACACATCACTCTCACTCAACTCTTGAAGATGAAATGTGAAAAGAGCGTTCTGTGTGTGCCCTCTTGATTTTACTTGTTTGCTTGCTTTCCTCACTTCCCTTTCTCTTCTTGTGCATGGATTTGTTTAAGCTGAACAGCCAATCAGAGTGATTTCTCTAATTGACGGGCTCCACCGCCGATTCAACGTGCGGAATTGGCCAAAAAGCCTCTGACAAGGGCAGACTAGAGCCGACAGTGTGGGACACACCGCAAAACTAGGGAGACAGACATTCACCAACGGCTTGAAATTGGCCGAGGGCCAGCCATCGGCTTGATCGGCTTGTGTCCGGGGCTTTAAGTGTTCTTTTAATTCTGCCTGCACTGTGATCGCTTCTTACAGAGGTGGAACAAAGTCACTGCTTTGCAAGTTACAAGTAAGCCTCAAGTCTTGGCTAAAAAGTCCTAAGTTAAATCTTGACCAACCAATAGGTCAAGTCTAATCTTTGCGTTTCCAGTCCTAACCAAGTCATTAATGCAACAAAGTGGAATGAGCTGGTGATGACTTCAGCCTGTGGGGAACACGAACATCTGGCAATCCAATAGTTGTCCAGACATTTCACTCTGAACCAAAAATGTCAACCTGCTAGTGGCCATAGAGGAAAAGTCAGGAGATCACCAAAGTAATTGGGATTCATTATATGGGAAGCATGAATGTCTGCTTCAAACTTCAATATAATCCATTATAAAGTGGTGGACCAACCAACTGACCCACAGACATTGTCCAGAATAACACCCCTAATGTGGCTTAAAAAGAGAGAGCGGTGAAAAAAAAAAGAAAGAGTTGCAAAGAGTAAGAAGTAAAGACCAACAAGGATAAGATAGGAGAGAGAAAAAGCAACTCACTATACATTCACAGCAAGGGGGAGAGGTAGAGTCAAAAACAAATTCAAAATGACAGATCTAAAACAAATAAAGCAGGGCTTAGAGAGTGAAATATAGAGAAGGAGTGAAGAATGAACAACAAGTTAAGGGAGAGCTAGAGAGGCTGAACGGGTATTTCAAATCCAGTTACTCAGACGTACACGAAAGGTGGGTTTCCTGTCACGGCAGCCAGTGGAGATGCATACAAATAAACTTTTTGAATTTGGGTGTATGTGACACACAGAAAGGAGGAGAGAAAGAGAACGACAAAGGCGGAGAGAGAATGAAGATAAAAGACGAAGGAGCCGAGGCTCAACTGCAGCCAGGTTGGAGAAAGCTAGCAAATCGAGTAGGGAATGATTGATGCAAAGGGAATTAGGCGGGAGAGATGAAAGTGATGAAAGACAGTGAGGGGAGGAGGGTTGGGGAACGAACGGCAAGTTTAAAAGGGTAGTTTCACAACTCAGTATGAAAAATACCTCGCTGACAAGTCTATTAGTAACACAGTCAGTTTCCAACCCACAAAAACAAGAATGAATGTGCTCGCACACCTCAGAGATTGGGAGTGCAGCCGAGTGAGACAGAAAAAGCCGAAAGACTAATGGATGTAATGTTCAAATGAAACCACAATACAGCCATTTAGACTCAAATGTAATACTTGTCCCCTTGTAAAGGGTACATGTCCCCTACAATCTAGATGGACGCACATTGAGTTTCTGTTGGAAAGGCTTGTTCTCTTTCCAGCCGTCGGATTTGTCGGCTGTGGCTGCTTAGAGCTCAAACGCAGCCTGAAATGAAAGACGTGCAAATTAAAAGTGCCGCTTGTGACAGCTGAAACTTTTCAACACGTGCCGTCTCACGCCGGACGCTGCCCAGTTTCGAGTAATTACTGCACTCCTGCCGATTCAAATGACCCCAATTCCCCAAAGCGTCAAATTACTTCGGTGATATGAGGTTTTCTCTGCGGGACAAAGAGGATATGACAAACTGGTGCGAGACTGGAGTGGAGGGGGACCTGAAATAATGACTTTCTATCAACTTATTGTCTTGCTGAGCACAGCAAGGAAGAGTAAGTGTGTACCTGGGTGTGTGTCCATGCATGTGTGTGTGTGTGTGTGTGAGCCAGCGTAAAAGCCGTTTGAAAGAAAAGCGCCTAAAGAGGAGGAGGAGAGGTATAAAAGAACAAAAGGAGAGTAGGCGGAGGTGCTGGTGGTACAAAGGCAGAATAAAGAAACATCTTTATTGATGCGCGATGTGAAGTCAAGATCCTTTCCATCTCATTTTCTGCTCACAAATAATCAAGCGTGACATCCTTGGTGAGTTGCGAGATGAAAATATTAGTATGATATTGCTCGAGTTCTTCAGCGCCCTTTATCATCCATTTCAGCCCTTTTTCATTTGTAAATGTATTAAATATGACATTGCATTTGATAGCAGTGATAGAAACAGAAAAGGCAATTCTGGGAAGTTTACATTGTAGATATATCTGCTCTGTGGGCATGAAATACATGATTTATGATAGTTAAATATCCCATCTTCTGCCTACGTTATTGCTTCCTAAAAAAAAAAAAAAAAAAAAACACAGTAGCTCTGCTCATTTTAATTTTTCATGCAGTGAGATAAATGTAAAGAAACTGAAAATCATAGACACATGAGAATCATGTTGGGGGGAAAAAAAAACTAAAAAGAGATTAAAAAGCTTGAAACAGATGAGGAAATGGAGGTTAGATAGTGTTATGTGAATTAAAGCTGTACAGTTAATGGTTTGTACAATTATCTGTTAATATCTTGGATGGCAAGCACGCATCAGCTGCCCTGGATGTAGGAGGTTTGGTTTGCTAATGACACCCCATAAAGCAAAAAAATAGATTGGAAATAAAGTTTATTTCTAATGAAATATAGGGGTGGGAATCACCAGAGGCCCCACCATACGAGACAGCGTGTAGAGTCGGCCTATTTTCACATCAAACTCGCTGAAATAAGAGTTTATTTCAACCAAACCGGAGTTGTTGATTGCTGAAAAGACTAACGACAACAGTTTTGGTGAGTTTTATTTTGTTTCTGTCAAGTTTGAATGAAGTGTTTTACGATGCTCCGCTGCTAGAACAGCTGATCTCAAGATAAACAAATATGCTGCTTTATGCAAATTTATGTATATATTTATTATTGGAAATCAATTAACAACACAAAACAATGACAAATATTGTCCAGAAACCCTCACAGGTACTGCATTTAGCATAAATAGCATAATATGCTTAAACCATAACATAGCAAACTGCAGCCCAACAGGCAACAACAGCTGACAGTGTGTCAGTGTGCTGACTTGACTATGACTTGCCCCAAACTGCATGTGATTATCATAAAGTGGGCATGTCTGTAAAGGGGAGACTCGTGGGTACCCATAGAACCCATTTTTATTCACATATCTTGAGGTCAGAGGTCAAGGGACCCCTTTGAACATGCCAGTTTTTCCTCGCCAAAATTTAGCGCGAGTTCGAAGTGTTACTTAACCTCCTTCCTCACAAGCTAGTATGACATAGTTGGTACCAATGGATTCTTTAGGTTTTCTAGCTTCATATGATGCTAGTACCTTCACTCTGACCTTCGCTTTAAAACTGAGCCCGTTAAAGAAATTAGTGGCGTTAAAACAAATTTGTGTTGATGTGTTATTATCGCGTTTGACAGACCTAATAATAAAAGATTGACACTTTTTTAAAAATCAACTTGTTTTGAGGAAGAAAATGGAATATTTGTTAGGCCGATGTTGCAGTGTGTTTTCGTGAGGAGCAAGTTTACAAGTAAACTCCAGACTGGAACTTAAACTCGCCGCCCCTGCACGCCCACACACAGGTGTTTTCAGTTATTGAAGACGCTTATAAGTTGGGTGGAGCTATGCTGGGAATTTGCTGAAGTGCTTCATTGACTCTTTATAGAATCATAAAGGTGAAATATGACCTTCCATAACAGGAGAAACAAAGCCGGGAGAGGCAGAGAGGGTCTATACATGCCCACACAGCCCTTGGAAGATGTCTAATCAGCCAAAGTAAAAGTGACCTGTGTGGGTGCACTAAGAGTGTCAAGGGGCTTTAATCAATTTAGTTAATAACATGTTTCCTTAACTGAGCTCAACTCTGGGCACACTGAGGTACCACCGCCACCTCTGAGTCAGGACCAAGCATGTAGCGAGAGGATGAACGCACAAGTTTTTAAAGAAGAAGATGTACATCCTCCTTTAAAATCAGAAAAACTACAACCCTACAAAGAAAAATAAATGAATAAAAGACCTAAATTATTGATGATAAATGTTATTCCTGCCACATTTGTCATTCAGATCATCACCATCAAGTCACATTACCCGCGTTTTAAGGCGAGAATAGATATTCAAGACCTTAACTGACGGGATATACTTAAAAGTGGACACGGGTTTTAATCAAAATAGCACAAATGAATGGTTTGGGAAAACAAAATCGACTTTTTGCCGAGAGGGCTGGTAGTCTGACTTAATGATCGCCAGGACTTCAATGTTTACTGATGAGTTTTTCCCAACACACCCAGAGTAGATTTAGTTCACTGTGGTGCAGTGCAAATATAGCAAGATGGATAAAGAGATTCTTGCGTAAAAAAGAAAAAGAGAAGACAGAAGAAAGATGAAAGAAGCCAAACGAGAGACTAGACGGCGAGAGCTAACAAAGTTGTCAGTCATGTTCGGTTGCCATGGGAACAGGTGAAATCATTTTCTTCCCGTGCAAATCTCCCCCTCCTGCCCATAACTTCCTATTAGTTGCACTGATTTGTTAGTCTGACAGCTTAATTCATTAATTGAGCTAATTATGCGGGAAATCCAATCTGAATTAGCGTAATTGTGGTTTCATGTGTGTACACACATCAGCGCTGAACACAGATTTATGTGTCTGGGTGTGACTGAGGGGCCTTAATACTTGTACCTGTGTGATTTGTTTTGTGTTTATGTCTTGTGTGTGTGTATTAGTTTGGGACCCATCTGTGATGTTTCAGCCGAGTGAATCTCACAGGTCATCAGTGAAGCGGAATGCTATTTATATCTCTCACTATCCTCTCTCTCTCTCTCTCCTTGATTCCCATTGTCTCTCGCCCTCTCTCTGACCTCATCTTGCTGCTTTTCTCTTCACTGATCCCACCTGTTCTGGCTCTCCTCTCTTTCCCAATCTCCCTCTCCTAAATCAGTCCCTTTATACTATGAATCCCTTCTTTTCCCTCCCTCCTCACCCTGTGCATTTATCCACATTTCTTTCCTTTTTTTTTTGCCTCTGTCTGGCACACTTTAAAACCGCCCCCACTCTTCTCGACCTCCAACCTTCACAGTCTACTTCAGCAACTTTTCAGAGTGGGAACCATCTAACCTTGAAGCTGCACACCTGTCTGTGGACAGATGATACCAAACAAACGCGCACACAAAGTGACAACCGCCGCAACCATCCAGCTGCCCACCTGCCTATACCCATCCGCACACGCAAACATCTGCTACTTACTCAGTGATCTCTTCGGTGACCGTGTGCTCGACCTGCAGTCGAGAGTTGACCTCGATGAAGTAGTGTTTGCCTTGTCTGTCGACCAGGAACTCCACGGTCCCTGCGTTCTCGTAGCCCACCTGCAGCAGAAAAAAAAAAACATGACGAGAAAGCAGTTTTACAGCTCTGAATTATCCAAGTAATGATGTTAGTTGTGTAAACACTCAAGAAGGAGCACTCGCTCATCTTAATGAGCCATGAAACCGAAAGAACAAAGAACGGTCCTCTCTCCGTGCAAGTGTGACTACATAAAATGAGGGAAAAATAAGCCTTGTGTTTTATTTGTATAGAAGGAGGAGGACATTTATCATCATTTTCCTGCATTGCGATAATTAGATCATTAATCAAGGGGGATTTATTGAAAGCTCATCGTCATAAAAGCCCATTTTCACACTGCAATCAGAATCCCAATCAGCGTCAGGTACAATAAATATACAGGACTGTGTCTTATCAGTGTTATCAGAGCAGGGACAGTAACATGTTCTCTAAAGACTGGGCCTTATATTCACAACAACAACAAAGGACATAGGACTATACTGTATGTGTCACTCTGCATATATTATATACAACCCCCGCTCCTGACAGATTAATACACAACTAATTTGCCTAAAAAATTAGGTTTGTAGGAACTTTTATTTAATCAACATAAGGAGGAAATATTTCTTGTGAATGGATTAGCAAACTGCGTGACAGATTAATCTCAACTCAAAGGTCCAGCAGTTTACAACTGCAGTCTTAACCCTTACCCAACAGACAACTGTGCAATATGTATCCAACCATGTCTCCCACAAAACTACATTCACATGCAACTGAACTGCCTTCTCAATTAAGTTTCAAGAGAAACATATTTTCCGGTCACAGTTTTAAACAAATGGTTAACTTGTGCATTGCAAAAAAAAAACTTCTTTAGGTTTAGGCAACAAAACTACTTGGTTAGGTTTCGTAAAAAAAAAAAAAACATCTTGGTTTGGCTTAAAATGACTACATGTTTGTTATTTTCTTAAGCTATGGACGTAATTAAAATAAGTGAATGTTTTCTGGGGTGAAAGCCCTGTGTTTGTTTGACCCGTCCACCACCCTCACCTCCTTCCTATGTCGACTTCTGCGGACTATCATTACAAAAACAAACGTAGTCCGTGAAAAAATCCTCGAACCGTAATTCACACTGCATTTTCGTTGTATGGGAAGGTAATTTTTTTGGAGACAGGGCTGTATATATCATATATAGCGTGGAGAGAAATAGCAAAATGGTAAAATTATACTAGAAACCATCTTGCGATACGGCTGCTACACCAAATCGGGCCAGAGGCGTAAAGTGGTGCGACCAATGGCCCATTCCCCACTTCCTACACACTTACATCTATCGCCCTTGCTTTGACTCCACCCATCTTCAACCTCGGCCTTCATTTTGATCTCTACACACCTGAAAAGTTTCATGACTGCATCTTGCACGGTTGTGACGCTATCAGTGTCACAAAAATCTGTCCACAGACAGACGGACTCACAAGGTGAAAACAATACCAGCTTCCCTATCGTGTTTGGTAATAAAACACCTGGCAAAGTACTCAAAGCCTCTTCTGTGGTAGTTCCCGCTACAGTAGGTGTCCCCAGGACCACATTATGCCATGATGACTCACACACAGACTCACAAGGTGAAAACAATTCCAGCGTCGCTGTCACGGCTGGTAAACATGAAGAAAAAGAATGACGCTGTGCAGAAATAATGTGCTTACATATATAAAAAAAGAAAAATGTGGATCAAAGCACACAAGGTGAACTTGCATGCTCATATCTGCCAACGCAAAACGCTTATACTGAACGCACATTCACAGTCGATGTATTTATTTATGTTTTTCAGTTTGTAACAACACTCAATCCTTAATGTGGGACTTCTATTTAGTCTGCCAAAAGATGTATTTCTCTTTTTGAAACAGAAATGTTCTCATTTTAATCAGCACCGTGGTGTGCAAATGTACCATTTAAAATGCAATGTACTGCTCTTTATACCTTTTTAAACAATTTAAAAGCTGGTTTTATTACTTATTCTTCATTTACCAGACAATAACAAAGCATAAGCCAATCTCTGATCACCTCTTAAGACACCGTTTCCTTCCATCTCAGTGTATTCCTTGCGGTTTTAATTATACATGTTCATCATGTTCCGATGACTGGACATTTCCATTTAGATTTTAATGTCCATTTTAACTTTTAATTATACGGATGTTACACTGGTAGTTTTATAGATTTTTCCACCCTTTTTCCCCCCAAATAGGAGTGTTGTTTTAGTGGAATTTGACTCAATCTAAAATCTGATGCAGCACCTGCATATAACAGTCATTTCAATAAATAAACATTTAGTGTAATTAGTTTGCTTTGGTAAGATTGGATCATCCTGAATGTGCTGTTCTGTGTTTCTCTGAACATACCATTCAGAGTAAAACATGATAATTGTGAGGGAAAATTTGCATGTTCGTAGACCAACACCAACGCCTTCCGTCAAAACTCCACTTTGGCTCGTCTCCGCTCCAGTTTAATTTTTCCCAATGGGAGCTGCAAGCGGAGTGTAATTGCTATATAAATGCTATATAAATAAAATGTATCATTATTATCATTATAATTTTGAGATGAGGCAAGTTTACACAAATTACACAGATGATTTGAGCAAAGCAATCTGATTGGTGTTGCAACCATTTCCCCCAATTTAACCAATCAGAGCAGCTCAAGATCCTCAGATCAGATCCAGCCACATCGCTGATTATCCCTATAATCAAGGCTTTGCTGTAATATGAAATGTACCCCGTTTTAAGTGAAGGAAACATTCGAAGAAAAACAACATCCAAACATCAGAATGAAATTAGAGGGCTGCGAGCAATCAAGTGTCCAAAACACAAGCTGCAAAACCGAAAATCTAATTTTCCCAGAAGGCACAGATGTGAACGACCCAAGAAAAGGCAACAGCACCACCTACATCTGAAAACATCCATCCAAAACTAGTTGATGAACAGACATTTATGTGTTTCGGGGTTTCTTTCCTCCCTGTTTAGTGTTGAGCATTTTGTGGAAATCAGCCTGGGCGAATAAACCGGGAGGAAGTGAATGATTTAAACCGCTCCAGTCTTCAAACAGAAAAATGCATGTTTAGTCTTTAATTGTTAAACCAGCCTTCAGCGTTGCTTTCATTTCCAACATTTGGCGAGCATAAATGTCAAGACAATCAAATGGGCAGAGGAAGAGAGAGGGATGGATCGCAGAGACGAAGATGGCCCTAAGCTAAAACTGCAGCAATTACAATTTGGCAACTAAACAAACGCAGAAATCTCAAAAAAATTGTTTCAGAGATGCAGTAACAATGAAGAATCCATTATGCATAATACACAGGTAAGTAAACAAATGTTTCACCTGAGTAAAACAACACCTGCTCGGAGCTTGTCAGCCTCTTATTAAGCCCATAGCTGGTATAATTAAGTTTGTTGTAAAGAAAACTCATCTCGAGAGGAAATTAGACACAGATCGGGAGCAGAGTACACACACACCCACGTGCAACACGTGTATTAATATTCGCTGTAACCTTGCAGAAACATCATCTGTGTGAAAATATTCAGAGACACTCAGTCAGCGGAGTTTTCTCTACAGAGAGAGATTAGTCCCATTTATGGCATCTGGAGCTCCCCACAGGTTTTACCAGAGAGACTCATTAGAGGGATCACACACACACACACACACACACACACACACACACACACACACACACTCTCTAACGCACATACAAACGTCAATAAACTACACTGTATGAGCCCAAACACACACACAAAAACATACATATTTGAACATGGCAGGGCACATACAAGCACACGTACAGGCTAAAGAGCTTTGTAGTGTTGTTCTAATAGTTTACATGAAATAAAGTCTGAAGTAGTTCAAATTTGATGCCAGTGTGTGTGTGTTTGTGTGTGTGTGTACTTGTTCATCTATCTCTTTGAGGACCAATTTGAGTTTTAGACCTTCAGATAGAGGACATTTTTGGAAACTGAGGACATTTTGGCCGGTCCTCACTTCTTCAAAAGGCCTGTTTGAGGGTTCGGACTTGGTTTTAAGGTTTGGGTTAGAATTAGGTTTAGGTTAAGGTTAGGGTTGTCACAAGAACTGATACTTCGCTACCAAGTCGATGCCAAAATTCGTAAAAACGTGACGGTACTCGTTTTTCTACAGCACCGCAGGTACAGTAGGCACCGTCAACTATGTCCAGTTGTCCCGAGGACGATAGAAAATGTGATTGAGATGCAGTAAACTCACGATGGACGTGTCCAGGGAACGCACACGATTTTTTCCCTCATAATGCTATACATTGTGCACAACAAATCTGTGTTGAAATCAGCAGGACGAGAGCTGGTTAACCTTAGCTGTTAGCCTGCTCTGTGCAGGACCGTTCTGCTTGCCGGCTGCTAACAGCTAACGTTAACCTGCTCTCCTCCTGCCGATTTCAACACGGAAGGTGCAATTATGATGCATTATGATCTATTCCGTAAAAACAAGGCGACTGGGCGAAGGTAAGTTATAACGTTGTCATGATGTGCTCAAATGTAATCTTCTAAAATGTTGTTTTTGGCGAGAAATAATGAATAAATCCAGTTGTTTGGAGGAGATGTTCTGTTAGGCATTTAGTTGTGATGGTTAAGGTTAGGGTAAGGGGCGAGGGAATGCATTATGTTAATGAGTGTCCTCACAAAGATAGACGTACAGGGTTGAGCGCTCAGGAGAAAACAGTCAGGAGTCAGAAAACACAATCCATATGCATGTGTACTATATACACTATACAGTATATGTGTCTACTTGCATGTATACTATACACAAAAGCACACATAGTTCACCCCATATATATGCTTACAGCTAGGCTACTGTTTTATGTGACTCACAAAATGCTAATGTTTGGCCCGAGTCACCTTTCTCTTTAACCTTCTCCGTGTGCAGCCAGATGCTTCATAGTGCTTGTGTGTGTATGTGCATTTCTTATACAGCCTGTGATGACAAATACATGCAGCGAGTACTCAAGGCCTCATTGATAAACAGTGAAAGCCAATACCACAGCAGAAGACGTAGCCCAGCCTCCACACACACACACACACACACACACACACACACACACACACACACACACACACACACACACACACACACACACACACAAATGCACACACAGCTCCATAGACTTTAAGCACACACAAAATTCACACACACAATATGTGTCACTCCGTATTGCGCTCACACTCTCGCTCACACACACTGAGTCAGTGAGTGAAGTAGCAGCCAGTGGAACAGATTGAGTGGTCACTGTTTTATGAGGTCTGACAGACGAGTCAATGGGCTGTATTAGCACAAGGAGAGGTCACACGGGGTGCCGCACGCACACACATCCCACCATACTACAGTATTTTTTTAAAAAAGCATAATGTGCATTCACACTGCAGCTCACCGCAGTGTGTGTGTGTGTTAGTGCTTAAACGATCCCAGCGCTGATGAATGTACGCTGGTGTACGGCTTTGAATAGGAAGTGACAGAGACAGATAGCTGGTACTGTGCGGCACAGAGAGACCGAGAGAGCGAAACAAAGTGTATTAAGAACAGTTCAAGAGTAGTGGGAGAAAAAATGGGTGAGTATCGATGGATGGAGGGAGGGAGGGAGTTAAAGAAAGATTGATGGATGGATCAAATGAGGACAGACACAAGGTATCAGTGTTCGGTGGGGGTGTAGAGAGCGTGGACAAAGAGACGTAGGGAGTGAAAGAGAGGATTAGATGGGGGAAGAATAGCAGAGATTCAATGATGGAGAGACTGTCACTCTCCCTGGATTCTCTCTACAAGCACTTCAGCTTGAAATCATTTGCAATGTTGTTACAGGATGTCAAAATTCAAACTCAGTGATGACTCTAGACAGTTTTTTCCCCCTTGCTCCACAGCGCCTCACTGTGCCAAACATTACTCAAAGAGTTGAGGCACCAAACCGACATCAGAGAACTAGCTGCGATGAAAGCCGGCTGTTGCGTCGCCTCACGTCGCCGACAAGTTGCATTTGAACACACCGCAAAGACTACATCTGACGGCCAGTTTGAACGAACGTTCTGCGCCCGCGTGAGAGGAAATAACTCTCCACACCAGCAGGTTGCGGTAGTCTGTATCCGTCATTCAAAAAAGGGAAACCGGAAGACCGAGGACGGCGGATACACAAGCCATTGTTATGATACATACATGAAATAAAGCGGCATTTGAGAACTATTTTCACACCACTCTCACTCACCAGTTAGCTTCATGTTGTGAAAATATTTGTGTATTGGAATGATCAGATAAGATGAAAAATGAGCCTCTTGTGTGTGCCCTATTGACTTTACTCCTTTCCTCACTTCCATTTCTCTTCTTGTGCATTGATTGGTTTAATCTGAACAGCCAATCAGAGTGATTTCTCTCATTGACGGGCTCCGCCACTGACTCAACATGCTGAATCGGCCAAAAAAACTCCAACACAGGCAAACTAGAGCCAATGATGCGGGACACACCGCAAAAACTAGGCCGACAGACGCTCACCGACCGCCTCAAACTTGGTGTGTCAGGGCCTTCAGCAATAGTAGTAAAATGTCGGAGGACATTATTCATCAACAAGATGGAGTAAAGTAGAGACGGCATAAAGACCCAGATTGCACTTCGGCAACTGTGAGTGTGTGCAAGCCGCCTGTAATCCTCAAGGCTAAAAAACATTGTTGATGTCTAAAGAGGAGAATTGTTGAAGTAAAAAGGTGTGGAGCAAACAGGTCAGTACAGCAGCAGTCTACGTAAAGTATAAGCATCTAGGGACAAACTATTTGACTGCACACAAGACCACAACAGATTTCACTCCTGTCTGTACAAGGTGAGGCTGCGGGAGGAATCACCAGAAACGGGGTGAATAAAAAGAAGAATTTTGCTTGATCTTATAAATCCTATAGTAGTCTCTGCTGTTGCTGACGGCAAGGTCACAACTTACGGCCCTTCAAAATAGGAAGGTAGGCGGAGTGCTTTCTTGGAATATATTCGGGGCAGAAATGCTGCTTGCTGCTGCTGCTTGCTGCTGACCACTGCATCCTTCACGGCCACATACTTGTCAAATAATTATTTCCAGGAGGATAATTATCACGAGTCTCAAGATGACTCAGTAGCTTCAGTTCATCCCAGCGGCCTACACAGTCGGAGCATCTCTGAGGTGGAACGTACAAAAGAGTGTCCCTAATGTGAGGTTGAATGGAATGTTTGTGGCCTTAATTCAATGTAAAAAAAACTCTAATGCCATTTAGTCTACAAGAAAATGCAGTGGAAACCAGCAGGGCAAGGAATTACAGCTTTTCTGTAAGCACAACAGGATGTTGCCTTACTGTAGACCATAATAGAGGCCTGTCTTTGTACTCTCTTTGCACCCAGCAACTTGATATTTTCTTTCATACCTTAAAGGCCTTTACATACCGGGGATGTGACCAATAAACGACCCGAAATTGCGAAATATTCCCCTGCAAATATTATATCTATAAGGTTTTTGTTGTGAAAGGTAAGAATGGAAGGAGTGGATCTAGTCTGCACTGCCTTTGTCAATCTTGAAAGGAGTGATAAAGTTTGACTCCTATTGTTTCAGAAATATAAGCGCAACTCAACCCATTCTGCACAATTTGACTAGTTGATGCTCTTATTTGCGATGCATTACCTCAAAAAAATCCTCTTGTTACAAAAAAAAAGGTTTTTTTTGCTGCGGAATATTCACCTTCTGTATGAAAGCATTCATGACAAAAACAACAGTTCCAAAAATATATTAACCTGCAAATTAATTGCACAAACAAAACGCCCCTGGTGTGTAAAGGCCTTTATACTAGGGCTGTCAATTGATTAAAATAGTTATTCACGATTAATTGCATTGTCCATAGTTAATTGCAAATTAATCACACATTTTTTTATCTGTTCAAAATGTACCTTAAAAGGGAGATGTGACAAGTATTTAATACTCTTATCAACATGGGAGTGGACAAATATGCTGCTTTATGCAAATTTATGTATATAATTATTATTGGAAATCAATTAACACAAAACAATGACGAATATTGTCCAGAAACCCTCACAGGTACTGCATTTAGCATAAAACAATATGCTCAAATCAGAACATGGCAAACTGCAGCCCAACAGGCAACAACAGCTGTCAGTGTGTCAGTGTGCTGACTTGACTACGACTTGCCCCAAACTGCATGTGATTATCATAAAGTGGGCATGTCGGTAAAGGGGAGACTCGTGGGTACCCATAGAACCCATTTTCATTCACATATCTGGAGGTCAGAGGTCAAGGGACCCCTTTGAAAATGGGCATCACAGTTTTCCCTCGCCAAAATCTAGCATAAGTTTGGAGCATTATTTAGCCTCCTTCTCGACAATCTAGTATGCTTGGTACCAATGGATTCATTAGGTTTTCTAGTTTCAGATGATGCTCTAGCTTTAAAACTGGATCACTACAACCTACAAATCACAAGTTGTGTTAATGCGTTAAATAAATGAGTGCCGTTAAAATGAAATTGCGTTAACGAGTTATCGGGTTGAATTTGGCAGCCCTAGTTTTTAGTTGAATCTCACTTTTTGCCTTCTCTACATTGTTTCTACCAAAATCTGATTTAGTATTCTAGTCATGTTTACATTACTGTAATATTAGCAGTACTTGGGGAAAACATAATTTCCACACTTAATAGATTGGAGTAAAAGTATAGAAACAAGAGTGCATTTGAGTTTTCAAGTGTACGTGCAGTGTGTTCATTGCTGAGGGCTACTTTACTATCATCTTCTGTAACCCCGAAAAAGATTTCACATGGCAGTTTGGAGGAGTGCTCCTACCGTCCTTTTGTTCGCATGAGTATTTTGTGTGTGCGTAGCCATGTTTTCTGCTGCCGCTGCACATTGTCTAATCTTAATCTCCTTTTGCCTAAGCCTAGTGATGTTTGGGATTTAAGTTGCACTGACTCTTGTTAAGTGTAGCAACACAGCAACACAGGCTTCGGGAGCCACGGCGCCTTTGAGTCAGCAATTTGTGATTAGCCTTGATGTGTCTTGACTGAATGCCATGTTAAGTCCATTGCTATGTTAATGGTGCAGAATAAAAGACACATCAGGTGTTCCACCACACTTGTTTCATAATATAACATGGAGTGTCGTCCTTTTTATGCGTCATAAAATACTACTTTTAAGCCCAAAATCCTCCATTCCCTAAGAGGTGTAGTTTTGGTGTGCACAGGTGAACTACACACTGTACTTCTAATTTATTTGACAGTTTTTTCGTTCTTACCAGCAAAATTTTGAGTCATGTTAGCTCTGATGAAGTTTGCATGAGTCTGAGATGTTTTTATTCTGTCGAGCCTCATTTTTATTGATATGCCTTACTGCAGTTCCTACGCTGCAAGGACACACGCAGAATCCTAGCAGATGAGCTAAGCATAACAATCATTTTAGTCGCTGAACTCAAAGTACAGAAAAAAGTAACTACATACGCAACGGTCTTTCATTAGTCATTGAGAGAAGAAAAAGAGAGGCTTTCAAGATTTTCTTTCAGAGATTTTCAATTGCTTGGAAAATAGACAAATTCTGCCCAAATACTACACAAACACTCTCAGCGGTCACCAGGTCGGCACTCGCACTACGCTTCCCGTCTAAAAAAGCAAAAATGATTTACTCTCAAGGTTGCTGCTGCCAGATTGCTGTCACTACATGCAAATCCTGTGAGGGGAAAAAACGATATTGGTGATTCACTGCACACCACACAGAAAGCCTTCCGATTAGTCCCCCTGCCCTCTCCCTCTATGCCCCACATCCACCCGCCAGAAAGCAGTGCATGCCGGGTCACGAAATGTCTGGGGGCATTCGGAGTAATGTGGTACACGCTCCCCAGCTTTAGGTGTGATGTGCATCACGCAGCAGAGGGAACAAAACAAATCAATCGCACAATCGATGGTACTGACCTGTTAAATGGCTATGTCTGGTGGTCGCATTAGAGTGTGTGTGCGCTTTTGTGTGTTTTTGTCTGCGGTTTACTGCAGAGTGACATTAAGAACCAGTGGAGGGGTTTAGATTATTCTGTAACCTAATTGTTTTGAACACATAATCAAAGTCATTATACACAAACAGGTTTTATAATACTTGTGGGGCCATTGATGTCCTTTACACCTGGCATTAAAATGTATCCAGATTGTATCTGGGCATGATTTGTCCTGATTACATTTACACCTGGAATTAATTAATATGTGTCTCCAGTGTCCACACTGAGATCCGATCGCTCTGTCTGAAAGGACTGAGAGGAAGCCTCCGGATGCTGCACTACACACGGGCTTGCAGCCGAGCAACGTCGTCGTTTTGGGGGGAGAGGGCCCGCAAACGTGACTTTAAAAGCACCCTCTCACACACAGAGGGATGAGGGGAGGAGACGCTGAGCGCAGACAGAGCGGTGGCGGTGATCTCGGTCACTGGACCGCCGTGATCAGAGGAGCGATGAGAGCGTGCGGCAGGTTGAGCCCTGCCGGTCATTACTACTGAGGCTCCAGAGCCCAATAAATGTTACTCAGGACACCCCTAGCATAACGTATTTCTGTTTCCTTAGTTGTTGTATGTGGAATGAAAATGCAATTGCATTTACACTTGTGTTCAATGTGGTCACAATGTGTCCTCAGTGCGTTTTGGGTGCATTTACACCTGTACTTTCATGTGGTCAAGCACTATCTGACTGCAATCCGATCACCTAAAATTGGTGCTGTCATTTGATTCAAATATTTATTGCGATTAATCGCATGATGGTCCATAAATAATCGTGATTAATCTCAAATTAATCGCACATTTTTTATCTGTTCAAAATGTACCTTAAAAAGGGAGATTTGTCAAGTATTTTCCCTTTACTCAACATGGGGAGTGGACAAATATGCTGCTTTATGCAAATGTATGTATATATTTATTATTGGAAATCAATTAACAACACAAAACAATGACAGATATTGTCCAGAAACCCTCACAGGTACTGCATTTAACATAAAAAATATACTGTATACTCCAATCATAACATGGTAAACTGCAGCCCAACATGTAATAACAGCTGTCAGTGTGTCAGTGTGCTGACTTGACTATGACTTGCCCCAAACTGCATGTGATTATCATAAAGTGGGCATGTCTGTAAAGGGGAGACTCGTGGGTACCCAGAGAACCCATTTACATTCACATATCTGGAGGTCAGAGGTCAAGGGACCCCTTTGAAAATGGGCATGACAGTTTGGAGCTAGCAACAAGCTAGTATGACATGGTTGGTACCAATGGATTCTTTAGGTTTTCTAGTTTCATATGATACCAGTAACTTCCCTCTAGCTTTAAAAACTGAGCTCGCAACTGTCGTTAATGCGTTAAAGAAATTAGTGGCCTAAAACGAATGTGTGTCAGCGCGTTATTATCGCGTTAACTTTGACAGCCCTACCCAAAATGCATTTTAATGCCAGGTCTAAAAGGGGGTTATTGACTGAAGGGTGTTTGTCCCTCCATGTAAGGGAGGTTTCACAAGAAATAAACTAAATGTGGTTTTGTTCTGGTTTGCAGCACACCGTCTCTCACGTCTGGTTTCACACTATGTTTTGTCATTTAAAAGATAAGAATTCCTTTGTGCAAAGAAAGAAGAAAGGACTGTGGACTTTGTCTGCCATCTCATGTATTGCAGTCATACCGGAAGGGGTTCTCTTTATGACCAGTATGGGGAGGAGGAATGATTATAGCAACCAATAACACTATACAATACTCACATGCCTATACATACATTGAAAAAGCCAGATCAGAACATATGCTCTAAGGAACTTGCTGGGTTGCTTTACAGCACCCAAACTAAATATGCTACGGCAAAGCTTCTGGCATCGCCAAGGGCTGGAATGAGTAAAACACAGATGGGGGGGAAAAAAATCACTACATCTTAATTTTTAGTAAATCCCAGGGGAAAACTGCACACAGTCGCAGCGGGGAAGGAAATGAGGGCAGGAGTGCTGCCATCTTTATGACAGCAACAGAGTTAACGGCAAATGTGGCCTTCATTTTGCAGCACTAACAGTCACGCCGATGAAATAGGGGCTGATCACATAGACGATGCTTTTTGTTTTTGTTGCGGTGTAATACACGAGGGTATCACAATCTGGGAATGAAAAGCAGTTTAAAAGGTGCTATGCACAGCAAGTTTATAGGCACACACTCATACCCCGGCAGTTATTACATAAGCAGATCCTCCAGTACGTCTCACTCTTCCCTCCTCTCATCTAAACATCACTGCTGCTTCTTCCCCTTTCGGCTCACTTTCTTTCCCTTTCTTTCATTTCTTTCCTCTCTTGTGGGGATTGGAGTTAATCTGGTGCCAAGATGCTCTGTAATCTGATCCAATTCCCTTTCAGACTCACACAACTCTCATCCGATTCATTGCTGATACAGCCGCGGAATAACACAAACACGCACGCACGCTCACAAATAGATCAGCTCTATTTCAGTGGTGCCACCTCTCTAATCCTTTTGCTGCAGCGAGCTGCCAAAGCAGCGGTGCTCACCCACCCGAGCACACTACGTACACAACCCCAAAAAACACACACACACACACACACACACGTGTAGGCAACAAACAATGCACACATATCGCATACATGCCTAGAGGCACACAAAACACATGACCATAATGAACACAATCATGTGTACGCCCACACGCACAAACATACGCTGACAGTCCCATATGCACCCACACGCTCATATTCATCCCAGCTGTAATGGAAAGGAGCTTGACCGGAATCCCTCCATCCATTTACACATTCATGTATTCATCCCTTCATTTCAGTTTCTTCTCCAGGCTTTAAGTCCATCACTTATTTCTTCCTCCTTCAATCGTGTCTGTCCATACTCTCACGTCTACCCTCTGCCGCTGTAATTAAGATTCAGGTCGTCCCCCCCTCTCCTTCTCCATATCCCCTTTTTCCACTCTTGCTGCTTCGTTTTTATGCCAAATAATTGGCTGGACATAAAGAGGACAACATCAAATTTGTAAAAACAAACATATTACAGGAAAAATAAGTATAAGCGATACAAAGGCTTTCCCAAATGTGAACGATAAAACGATAAATTGATACTTATTACTATTCTCACGGGAGAGGTTTTACTCAAGATGGGTTCTGTAATTGGAAATTTTGCTTATGATGTTGTTAATTCTGGTGGAGTATTGAGACGGGATAAGGCTCCCTCCTGAATCGATGCCCAAATTACCCCGTGTAGAAGTGTTTGCTGAGTGTGGTCATTAGTATTACACGATGCACACTAAACAGGTTCTCATTTTGGGACCAGAAAGCTCAGGCTTTGCTTAAACTGTATTGTGCAACTGCGGCCTTATGTGATATTTAGATTCTGGGGATCTACGCTCTTCTGCATGCTGCTTAAGCTGTCAGAAGGAGTCTAAACTACAGCACACATACTGATGGAGGAAGAAGAGAGGGTGCCGAAAATCATAATATGATTGACATGTGGGTAAGTCTTATTGGAAGAAGTCAGAAGATTGTGATATTACAGATTCTGACAAGACTCTCTATGACGCCCTATAATGCATTATTAATCAGAATCAGAATTATTTCACCGAATATTTGACTCAGGTTTTATGCAGCTCTCTCAATGCACTTACACAGATTAAAAATAGAGAAATAAAAGAATACAATAATGAAAATTAAAATTAAATATCTATAAGTCAAGTGTTCTGGAAGTTATAAACAATACAAATAGTGCAAAGAAATAAATGGGCAAATATAAACAGTACATAGACTGGATGATTATGTACAGTATGTGCATGTGGAGATGTCTATATACTGTATGTACAGTGAGTAAAATTTATATTTATAGTGATATGATATGTCCATATTACAAAAAAATGTGCATTAAAGACTGTAAGAATTATGATCTATAGCAGCAGCAGTGGATATGTTGGTGTTAAGAGTGATATTGACAGTGTATGACTGATTTAAGTGTGACTTATAACGCGTTATAATCTGCTTATAGCACTGTAGAATTATAGTTATAAGCCGTCATACATATTCATAATTCTTTCTAATAATAATTAGAACACATTATAAAGCATTTCATAACAACTACTATAAGGTCAAGTATCATAATACTTCATAATTGCAGGTCACTCACTGACATTTTCATAGTGTATTAGAATTCCCATTGTTGTAATACATTATAATATTTTTTATAACGCATTATAATGTGATTACAAGTAACACTAAGTGGTCAATATTTGCTTTAAATAAAATCAAAAAATATAATCAAATTCTATGCAAAATAATTGTACTTTACTTTAAGCAAACATTGACCACTAGTCACATCATATGCAGTATAACAATGATTATGATTCATTATATTAATAGTATAATGTATTACAATTATGGGGATTATGATACACTATGATCCTTGCAAAAAAATGTCAGTGAACAACCAGCAATGAAGTGTTATGATACTTGACCTTTGTTATGATTATTGCTGTAAACATTATGAATATTTATAAGTGCTTATAATTAGAATTGTATATTATAATGGATTATAAGTAATGCATTATAGACATGGCCGTCATAGAAAGACGGATATCGCTGTTTGTTGTGTGTAGAGGTGCGTGTGTGTGTGCAGTAGTGCGGCAGCGGCGCTGTCCCGGGTGCTGAATCGGGGTTATTTTGACGAAATGGTGCTTTAGTTGAACTCCATAAATGCAGTTTCATTATGTTTACCCACTGACTGAAAGGTCAGAGGTCACATTTAATGTTATTCTTAAGCAGCCTGGATGAATGCCAATACAGAAGGTCAGCCCCGGTTTCCTTCACTTGGAGGGCTGCATCCTTCCTCATTACACCACCGTGATGCCAACCACCTTCTGTAAAGCTGCATGTTTATTCAGCGGTAGACGAGGATGTACATAGTAGCTTACAAAACGGCAAGCCCGACCAGACAACCCATAAAAGGTAAAAATCCTATATTCTACAAATAAACCACTTCTTTCTGAAGTGACAGCCATTCGCTTCTCCGGCACCCTCTCTCTGTTCACTGCTCTCTGATCCTCCCCTCAGCTTTTCTCCCTTCATCTCTTCTCCCTCTCTTCCTCTTTACATGGCTACATATTAAAACACTTTTCCCCCCCCACTGCCATCTCTCTGTAAGTGGCAGTTGGCCTTTGCTCGTCATTCAACACTACTTTCTCTTCCTTTCCGTTTGTCAAGCCTTCAAAAAATAAGTCTTTTCATCTCAAAAAATTAAGGAAGTGGAAGTAAAGGTGTCGAGAGGGCTGAAAGGTCACAGATGGCAGAACAGTGATACAGTGATGGGACAGAAGGACAGAGAAAAAAAAGAATGGAAGAGATGAGGGAAGGTAGATGGCTGTAGGGGAACAGAGACAAAGTAAGGGGAAACTAGATGGAGCAAAAGATTGAGAGAAAGACACTGAGATAAATAGAGGATGATCTAGAAGAGCTGTAAGCAAAATCAAAGCATCTGCAGATTTACAGCGAGGGAACCTGACGGGGTGTTAGTACCAGGCCTGGGGATGAATAATGACTGAAACGTGTGATGTAAGAGTGATGAAAGGACGGGCCACAAGAAGCAGCGGAGTCGAAAGGTTTCAAGCTGCCACAGTGTGGAGCAACAATAGTCCTTTTCAGACATGGAATATACGCAACATTGGTGGTTTCATCTCTCTGTTTAAGTGATAGATTTTGTCTGATTCCTATTTTTCTCACATGTTGCATATAAAACAACACATCCTCAGGGTTCATATGACATCTTATGAAAAGTTTTTCCTCATTTTTTGCGTGTTTTCCTACGAATGTCCAGCTACACGTGACGCATGTGTCAATTTCTGCTACAGTCTTTTCAAAATAAACTTCTGACTTTACAGGAAACAACTTGGTTAGGTTTAGGTAACACAACTACTTCGTTAGGTTTAGGAGAAAATCACAGTTTGGGTTATAATAACATAATAGTGACATTACTTTAGTATGGAATTTACGTGACAAATGACTTAGTTAGGTTTAGGAAAATATCGCAGTTTAACTCTGGAAGTGGTGTAACTTACGTACGGAAGTTACGTGACAAAAAAGTCATTGTTGACTTCTGGTTTCACACGGGACACAAACACCGCTGTCCTTGGCGAAAGTCTGGTGTTTTTTGACCCACCCATCCACCACGACCTCCTTCTTACGCAGCGTTTGTCGCACTTTATACTTCCTGGTTCAAGATTACGTGGATTACTGACAAATTGATTTTGTAGGTGAATGAGGGATTTATACACATTACAGTGCATTACTTTTCGTAGGTATAGCTACAAACTGTGTACAGGACCAGCCTGATATAAAGGATATTCATAATTCCATCCATGCAGATGGAATGGATGAAAGTAGAAAATGTAAGGAGGAAAACTTTCTTGATGATTACAATTGTTGTATGAGGGTTGTTGTCTTAATCTTACTTGAGACATGAAACTTAAACTTGGCACACACACACGCACACATTATTCCCTTTTTAATCAAACAGACATGAAACTAACATGTAAACTAGAATTACTGCCTCGCGGTTGTACGCCTCCGCCAACCAGTCAAGTTGCGGTCTACATCCATGTCTGTCCTAAATGTCATCACTTCATTATTTTATCCTGTTCATTTTATTTGTCCAGCTTTGTATGTCCTTGTCCCTAGCTGTAATTTTTGTATAAGTATGCTTAGAGAAATGCATAAAACCAGAGTAACATTCCTTGTATGTATGTACTTGGCGGATAAAACTGATCCTGATAAGCATATGAATTGTTGAGCTGTGGACAAAAACGTCTTTGATGAGATCACAGTGACCTTTGACCCACCAAATTCTAATCAGTTCATCCTCGAGTCCAAGCGGACGTTGTGCCAAATTTGAAGAAATTCCCTCCAGGCGTTCTTGAGATCTCACTTTCACGAGAATGGGAGGGATGTGAGGTCACGGCGACCTTTGACTTTTAACCACCAATAATTTATCAGTTCATCTTTGAGTCCAAGTGGATGTTTGTGCCAAATTTGAAGAAATTCCCTCCAGGCGTTCCTGAGATATCGCTTTCACGAAAATGGGAGGGATGTGAGGTCACGGCGACCTTTGACTTTTAACCACCAATAATTTATCAGTTCATCTTTGAGTACAAGTGGATGTTTGTGCCAAATTTGAAGAATGTCCCTCAGGCGTTCCTGAGATATCGCGCTCACAAAAATGGACTGGATGTACTTCCGTCGCCAGCGCGGAGGCATACAAATTGTCACACTTACACAACGAGTTGCTTGTCTGGCAGGGACTAAATAGACAGAGATATCATTATATTCTACTTGAGGATTGATAGTAGCTTCATTGTTTTCCTCTGAACACACAGATGTAAAATGTTTGAGAAAAGGAAAAGTGAATCTAAGAGCTAATCATGTACTTTTAAGAGGGCTGCTATTGACCATCAAAACTGGCATAGAGAATCATTCAAAAAGTCTATATGGCCATTAAAATTAATTTTAGATGCACTGATGGAGATTTGCAATAAACATTGTTGTGTGCTGCATTATTTCTGTGCTTTCAAGTACAAACAAATCAGTGGTGCTCAGTAGCTGCAGACTAACTGACAATGATGTGGACACAAAAATATATATATATATCGTTAGTCATTTTTCAGTCGATTTTTCTCACATTACTGAGAGATCCTGGGAACCGAATGGAAGCTGCAAGGCCATCAGCCAGCAGTGTAATGGGAGTTGTACATAGTCTGGAAGCAACGCGGCCATAAAGTGCACAGAAGCGAGAGGGATGGAGAGGGATGGAGAGGGAGGGGAAGAGGGAAAGAGGGAAGGCGACGCAGACAGATTCTAAATCAATACAGCCACAGAAGACACCTAACAGGAATTTACAGTCCACGTGTGGACAAACAGAATTGTGGGCTCATAAAATCTGATGTTTACTATCAATTAATTTAAAAAAAAAAGGAAGACATCAAGTGCAAAGTGCAGCCATAACTTTAGATGTACTGAAGGGACAGAGACGACTCGTCCCAAAATAACACCGAGCGGTTCAGAGAAAGTTCCTGTGGGCTGACTCGCTGTCAGCAAGGCAACCAAAACTGTCACATTTTATGACATCAAATAACCTGCTATATGGTCAGAGCGGATGTGTGTGTGTGTGTGTGTGGTTGGATTTCACACCTTGATGCCACATATTGTTTTATTTCCTCTACTTTTCTTTTACCTCCTTGGCCCTGTAACCTTTACCTGTCTATCTGTGTTTCCTGTCTCTTTCGCCTCAAAGTTTCTTCTTCTGTTTCGCCGCAGAAATCTCGTGTCCTCAACTTTGGCCTTTTATGAAATGTCACTGACAGCTGACTTCCATGTGTGAAAATGTTTGTTTTATATCCCTGCAAGCCTGAAAGGTCACTTTTCTTATGCTTGGGAACTTTTAAGGCTATAGGGTATTATCGTCACTAAAAAAAAAATATCAACTAATCTGCTGTTGAAAAGGAAAAATCTGGTGCCATTATATTTTTTTTATGGATTTTATAGACACTCCGCTCTCCAATTAATGAAAACTAGAGACGGCAAAGAAGGACATTACACGAGAAGTTTAACAGCTTTAAAACTTCTTCCAACTATCTCCACCATCCATCTTTCATTCCCGCCTTCTTCCTCATCTCTCTCTGACTTCTGCGATATGAGACCATAACGTTTTATAAGAGCCTTTGGGATCCTCTGGCCCGTTTACTGCGCAGGCCTTCTCTCCATCTCTGTCTGCTCGCCTCAGCCTCCGTCCCTCAATCTACTCCTCTTCCCACTACTCCGTCTGCCACCTCTCCATTTCTACACGAGTGGTGCTTTCACGCTGGTATGACCAATTTTCCTGAGGTAAAGTGCCACTATGGCTGCCCCACAGTGTGAGGTTACATATAAATGTAATACAGTCATCTGATTTCATCTCTGTATACAATGCAGGTACCCTAAGTCCTAAACAACACATGCATGCTGAAAGGATTACCAACACTTCTTTGGTAAACTGTGAGAACAATCTATGAAAAAAGCATTTAGATGTTGCCATGCCAGTGAGCCAAGATAAACAACGCAAGGGCCCTGGAACCGGCAAAACTAAATGGTATGCAGCCATTGTTAATATTATTAAGGATACCTGTTCATTTTGTGTTATGACACGCTAAAATGTCTGCTGTGTGTCCTTTCCTAACAACCTGTTTTAACAGGAGTTACGTCATTTTAAGGAAGAAAGACAACCCAATATCACGCCAAAGCATGTAACAGACCCAGAGGTGTCACCTTTTGCCTCGGCGAGGCTTAAATATTACACCTGTGTATGAAGGTGCAGTAGCCTTCCAGCAGGGGGCAACAAAACCACTCAGGTTTAGGGAAAAGGTCACGGTTGGCCTTAAAATAAGTACGTAAACTAAGTAAAACACGTACTGAAAACACGTCCCAAACATCACTAAAAAACACATGACAAACGTTGCGTTAGTGACTTACAGAACAAAACACCGGTCTCCTGCTTGAAAGTCCTGTTTTTGTTGGACCCATCCACCTCCACTCCCGCCCATCATAAGCGGTCTTTCTCCCTTTTTATTCTACATCACTAGCTCTGAGCGTAGCATATTCACGTGGATGCATTTACATTGCAGTCAGTACACACTACATGTCGTAGAAATGACACGCCTAAAGCAAGAACGCTGTTCTTATTGCACACTTTTGCCTTGTACATTATACATTATACATTATCGTGTCACAGAAAATCTTGCAATGGGATCACACCAGCCGCGAGGGGCGTAAAGTCGGGTAGCCAACAGCCCCTTGCCCAGTTCCTAACCCGCTATTTCCGGTGCCCTGGCTCAGACCACACCCATCTTATAACTCGGCCTTCATTTTGATCTCAACTACACCTGTCAAGTTTTGTGACTGCATGTTGCACGGCTGTGACGCTATCACAAAATCAAAATCTGTCCACAGACAGAAATATACACAGCTGGCAAAGAATTCAAAACCTCTTCTGTGGTAGTTCCCGCTACAGTAGGTGTCTCAAGGACCACATTTTGCCATGATGACTCACATGGTAAAAATAATACCAGCGGTGCTGACGCAGCTAGTAATAACTTTCACATTCAGGAATGCTGAGGTCATTCGCATTAAGTCTGTGATTGCTCTAACCATCATGTAATGAAGAACCTTTTGTAAATTACAAATTGAAAGTAAATCATTCTCAACATGTGAGTCCAAACACAGATATTGTTGAGCAAAAGAAAAAGGCCTTAAGACTTGACGTGAAACTTTATATCCCATAAAGTGATGAACGCTGCCAGTCAAAATGTCATGACTTCTTCTGTCAAGAAGTCTTATGCGGAAAGTTTCCCATTACCACTCCATCTGACTGCACCCACTTTTCTTAAATCCCTCTTTTCACATCTTACTTACGCCCCGCTACATTTTAAGGCTTCCCCTCTCTCCGCCGCTCCTCCCTGATTTTATATCCGTCTTTTCACCTCGTCCACCCTCTCCTATTCTCCGCTCATCCCTCTTCCCAAATCTCTCTTAATATAGGGCATTATTCCTCATTTTTGGGTAAGTCAGCCAGTCATGCCTCCCCTTTCTTTTCCACTTTGCATTCATTTCTCTCCGAGTCCCCTCTGTCTCTTGTTCTGCCCTCATTCACCCTTCGCTCTGTCAGCACTTAATGGAAGCATAATGAGCTTGTTGTCTATGAAATGATGAGAAGCAGGAGTGAATACAGCTGCCTAATGATCACAGAGCACCACAAAGCACACACAGCTGGACAAAGGCGGGTGCATATATGCCTGTACACGAATATAAGCAATAACAACGGCCACAGACGACGATTAATGGTCGCCCACGCGCAGAGGTGTGTCTGCTGAATCACAGACACACTTAAATCTATTCTCTGTGGAGATGCACGATTAGTAACTTGGACCCAAAAAATCAGGCCAAATGCTGTTTTTCCCTCCTATGCACTCGCCAAGGCTTCCTCACTCCAAGCATCTCGCTCCTTCCTCCCATCACGCCCCCGCCCTCCTTTATCTCCCTGTTTCACTCCCTCGTTCTCACTCCTGCCAAAAGGTAGCCGGGGCAGAAATGGGTTTTCTACTTCACAAGACTGCAGTTGTGTGCATGTGTCCGCACACTGCTTGGTGTGTGTGTGTGTCAGACTAAGATTTGGATGTAGTCTGAGCTAAGACACCCACACTGCAGCATTTGACACAGCCGCAGGGAGCGGGGAACTGTAGAGAGAGAGAGAGGGAAAGGAGGAGACACGGGACGGAAAGACGACAAGAGTGGCAAAAAAATAGGGATGATTTTGTGTTGGTCTGTTCCTAATTATGCATGTGTGACGTGCGCGTGTGCCTTGTTTCAATCCATTTCCATGTGGATGTTTTATTATGTGTCACTTTTCAAACATTTCAGCCTACAGTATCCTGTATGTGTACAGTGTGCATGTGTTCATTTGCATACGTGTCCATCACCGAATGCGTGTTGTTGTGTGCATATAGGCGAACACATACTGGGAACATACTTCCATGTCTTCGCTCTTTGTTGGGGTAGTTGTGTGAATATATGTTTATATTTGCATTAGTTTTTGTCCCCAAGGCCTATATGTATGAGTGTGTTTGTGGGTATTTTTTTCCTGCGTATTGTTTTTAACCCATAAACAGACAATCCTATGCAGACCCTGTAACCCAATTAGGGCCGGGGGCAATATGACTGATGATATTACAAATATTTTCAGACATCTACATGTGCTTATGCGCTATATATAACATGCTTTAATGTGTTCCACTCTTGTGCGTTATTGCAGACCAACAAAAAAAAAGCTTCAATAAATAGTTGGTAGTGTTTCATTACGATTTGCCAAGACATTCATGTAAACAATCAAATTTTGAGAAACAATAACACATATGATCACATAATTTAAAAATAAACTTTACAAAACTTAAAGGTGCTAAATGCGAGATGGGGCGCATTTTTAGTGCCTCTGCATGGCTCTCAACGTGGGGACAGCTGAGCCGGTGGCTCACAGCTTACGGCGCAAACAGTGAAAACAAAGGCTTGGTTGGTGCTACGCTTCCACCACAACGTTGTCGGTCGGGACGACGTTATCAGTTGTAACTGCTGTTTGAGAGCAGTGCAGAGTGCGGCCGTGAGCTAGCCAGTGGGGCATGCTCACATGCACGAACATGCACTAAAAGCAGGCGTTTTTAGCGCCGGGCAGCTCTGCGATGTCAACAAACCACGGAGATGCTGGGATTACAACACACACTGAGGGAAAGCGACTTCATTCTCTGCTCAGGTAGACATTACTCCTCTATATCTTTATGTAGCAAATAGTTGTTTGCTGCTACATTAATGTTATCGTACAGAGCACCTTCAAAACTTAAAATAGATATATAAATAAAATAATAAAAAACAATATTTTCATCGTCCCTTACATACATACATGAAATTCGACCTCAACAATTAACTCATCCTAAGCAATTAGGATCACACACGCCACTTAGAACACATTTGCAGACGTAAGACGTGATAATTGCTTATCCACACTCTTTTCAGACTTGCTATTGCTACAATAGCTTGCAGCGGAAAAATGCAGTTCAGAGTAAGAGACAAAACAGAGAGAACAACAAACAAAGAGAGTGGATGATTGGAGCACTGATGAGTATTGTGTGTGCACAGACACAGACAGAGTGACAGTCAGACTGAGACAGAGCTGGAAAGAAAGGGCAAATAAGGGGGAAACAGAAAAAGACAAGCTTGTGGACAGAAATAAGGGAGTGTACACAAGTTGTGATAAACAAAAAATACAGAGACTGGTAGTGTAGAGAGGGGGTAAGAGAGACAAAAGGAGAAAGGAAGTGGAGAGAGAGAAGGTGAAGGTGAAGTAAGTTGACTGAAGTCTTATCCCATGTGCATAATCAGGGAGCTACACTAAATACGGAAAACTGCTGATGCCAGGGAGTCTGCTAGTGCATGCTTGTGTATGTGTCCACTCCAATTTCATTAACAGCTCTTGCTTTCTTGTACAAGTTAAAAGGGGAGGTGAGGGAGGAGAGAGCAAGTGAGGGGGAGGAAGGGCATCTCTTCAATGCAATATAAGCGTTGCGGTTTTCAGTTTCATTCTCTTTGTGTGAGAGAACAGAGAGACAGTGCTCCAGTGAACTGCTCGTTCAGTCAAAACTCTCTAAAAAAGTGTCCTGCCTTTCCAATTTAATTTCCCCATAGGCAAATGGTCTTTCTTCCATCTCTCCTCATCAGAGAGATTCCACTTTTTTTTTTACTGTGTGCAGCAGCACATTACAGCTACAATTCTTCTGCCTGCGTTAAGAGGATTTCTTTGGAAAATTTGCTCCTCATTTTCTTCTTTCGGTCCTCAGAGGGCAGAGCTGGCAGGAAGCAGGAAAGTTGTGCGCAACAGTAGACCCGTTTAGATATACTGTACATCATTAGGATGCTAAATGAGGAATAATGTAATGCGAGCTCGTCAGTGTTGCAAAATGAGGCCTGACAGGGAATCAACACCCCAATGTGACGCTGATGATTTCATTACAAGCTAAAGAGCAATTTACTGTATAAGCTTCTGCCAAAAAAGTAGCCCAGCACGCCTGTCAGTAGTCCGGGACTAATGTCTTTTGGGCAGAAGCCGTCACTCGTTAATCCAATTAGAAATTAACAAAATGGACTGGACGTCCTGACTGCAGAGTTTAATGTCAAATTGCGGGTCACTGCGCTCGAATAACAGGCCTCAGAATTCGCCAAAAATATTCAGTAAAACAATGGAGCTAAATTGACAGCTTCTTGTGCTTTATTTTACAAGATTAAAGTTATTCCAGACTGCAACCGTACAAAATTAATGTTCATGGCTGGCATTCGTGGCTAAAAAGAAAGAATTCTTATACTTTTGTAACCGGTGTTTGTCTGCAGTAACCGAGGACCAACGTCAGTTAATTTAATTTAAAGTTATTAACACACTCAAATGGCTTGGGAAATATAAACACACAACATCTGAGCAATGAGAGGTCAATACCACCACATTGGAGAGCATCAGGATTACAAGTGAGAAGCGCAGGTGCTGCTTATAACATTAATAATGGCTCCGTTTCATTAAGTGTACCAGTAAGCTCACTTAAATGCAGCCAGATAATCACATATTCACTTATCCTGATGTGGAAAAGGACTATAAGTAAAGTGCAGACAACAAAATTAAGCATAAAGTTACGTTTCCCTGTTTAAAGCACTTTATTTTGTTGTGTGAGCACACAGCTCTAACCCACACCACTCTCTCTAACTTGTTACTACAATCATTTGACCCATGATTGCCTTTAGAGCCATTTTAGCTCTCCATTTTCATTCCCACCGTCACCATGTGGGTAATTAAGACAATGCTATCCAAATCATTTGTGTCTTTGTTTGGCATCTGATGTGTTTTGGTTGTTTATATGGTTGTTCTGTAGGCGTGATGTTTTTTGATTGCTAGTTTTGATCTCACCTGCATAAATTACTGGCATCTGTTTGCTTTATTATCATTTTAAATCACTTTGCTCCGATGCTTTGACACGACGCAACGACAATAAAAGACCTACTTCTAAAGAGCTGGTTCAGAGTACAGTTATCCTGCTTCTGTACCAACCACTGCTGCGACTATATATTATTCATAAGCAAGCACTTTTCACTCTTCTTTAGTGTTATTGCTGCACAATGTGATACAAACAGCTTGCTCGCTGCTCTCTCCCACCATTTTCGCCTCCATCCTCCACTCCATCCTTCCACCTTTCCCTTGGCTCTAATTTCAGAAAGCACAGTTGGCTTGAGTTTCCCCCCAGCTGGCGGAAAGAATCAATACCTCCCCTCTTTTGTCTTTCCTTCACTTCCTCTTGTCTCAGTCCTTGCATCCTCTGACCACCTCACTTGGTTTCTGTATGCACTCTTTTTTAAGTCTCCTCATTTCAATTAACAGCAGGTTTGTCTTCTGTCTTTTCCTTTCCTGTATCCTCCTCCCTCCATCCATTCTTTTCTCATCCTCTATACCTCCATCTTTGTCTCCCTTTTAGACAGTTTCACATCGCTGCATTTCCTCACGTTAAAATCCACACACATACTATACATACATTCATAATCAGCAATAAGAAAAGCAAAGTCTGTTTCAATATCACACTTATTCCTGGGCTTGAATTGACAAACACATGCAGCGCACACAGGCATGAGGATTCTGTAGGCATGAGGATACGAGCCACGGGTGCTCAAAATAGCTACCCGTCCAATCACAAGTGCCAATGTCACCCTGACATGCGAGACTCCCGCGCTACTTTATGCATCCTACATTACACACACCACAGCAGAATGTGTCTGTGCTTTCTGCAGACAATGGAGCACACTGAACACACACGGATACTGACCAAGCTGAAGGAAGCGAAGAAGGAAAAAAAAAAGCAGGGAAACTTGTCAACTTGTCGATCAAACTGTGACATTGTGTTTCTAGGGCTTTCTGTGAGACTTCCTCTATGAGTGTTTTCCAAAAAAAAAAAAAAAAAAAAAAAAAAAAAAAGCTTCCAGACACTGGGTGTTTACAGCAGATTTGATGATGTGTGATAGATTGAATAACTGCGTTACAACAGCAAAGAGGAGCAAAATGGATTCATTCATGTGTAAATGATGGAGCTAAATATCGGCACTGATCATCTAATTTGATTCATTTCAATTCAAATTGATCAAAGTCTTAAAAACCCAATTATAAAAGACACTTTGTGGTATTACATAAATATGAAAGCACTGAGATTGAATACATCATGCGTGCCCTACGTGTCATTTTGATTTAAGATATGAAGATATTAGCAAATTGGCCAAGACGGCATTCTTCCACCTGAGAAATGTTGCCAAAGTAAGGTCGCTCTTAAAGCAGGATGCAGAGAAATCAATTCATGCGGTCATTTCTAGCAAGTTAAGCTATTGTAATGCCCTCTTTACTGGCCTACTAAAAAAAGCTATAGCTATAGTTCAGAACTTTACTGCCAGACTTTTAACAAAGACTAGGAAAAAAGAGAGCACATTACTCCTGTTTTAGCTACCCTGCACTGGCTTACAAAGCTCTTAAAGGTCCAGTGTGTAGGATCTGGCGGTATCTACAGTAGCGGTGAGGTGAGGAGATTACAACCGACTGAAGCCTCTCCTGTTTGCCAAGCGTGTTGGAGAGCTACGGTGGTCGACGCGAAAATTCGAATGGCCCTCTCTAGAGCCATCTGGAGCAGAGCCAGTGTGTAGAGTGTGTGTGTAGGTGGGAAGTGAGTGGTGAAGCAAGAGAGAGGGAGCGGCGGCGACGGGAGCGAGTAACGTTATCGACATCGGCCCAAGCAGGAAAAGTTAACAGCATTTGGTTTGTCCGTTCTGGGCTACTGTAGAAACATGGCGGAGCAACATGGCGGACCCGCTCCCTATGTAGATAGAAACGTCACATTCTAAGGTAACAAAAACACAACGATTTTTATTATCAGGTGATTAAACACTAAAGAAAACCTACTTATTAATTTGATATTCCATTTCTGCCAATAGATCCCCCTAATTGTTACGCACTGGTCCTTTAATGATATAGCACCGTCTTACATTTCGGACTTTTTACCTCCTTATCAACAAAAGAGCCTTTAGGAGCTCTGGTGCTGGTATTTAACCGATGCTAAAGTAGCCCACAAAACAAACTGCTATTAGCTACTACGCTCCGAGACGGAACAGCCTGCCCAGCTACATCAGATATGCAAGCTCTGCTGACACTTTTACAAAACAACTAAAGACCTACTTATTCAGGCATTTAGTCAATGTACGTGTTTATCTTTTTCTACTGCTTGTATTTGTCTGCCTTTTTATTGGAGCTTTTATTCTAGTTTTATTAACTTATCTATTTTATTTCTGTGGTGTGTTGTTTTTAATGCCATATTGTGAAACACTTTGAGCTGCATTTTATGCATGAAAATGTGCTATACAAACAAAGTTGTTAATATTATGAGTTGTACCAAGTATGCAACCAGAGTTTACACAACTGAACATTTAGAGCTAATGCAGTAGCTCTCGATCTGGGTGTCGAGACCTCACAAATGGTGACGAGATAACTCTGAACAAGATTAGGGAAAATACTTTTTACTTCACAAACTACTTACTTTCTTTTACTTTAATTCGAGAAATACTTGCAGAGCAAATATATAGGAAATAAGATGAATGAGAACAAATACATGTTGAGCACAGAAGACATACAGGAGAGGAGCAACTTGTAGACTGACATACTAAACTGTACTGAATATGAAAGAGAGGGACACAGTACAAGGAAGTACCACGGAGAGAAAACAGATGAAGACACTGAAAAAGAAGTCGAGATGAATAGCGAGGGGTAGGAAAACATGAGAGGCGAAAGATAAATAAGTAAATTAGAGAAGAGAAAACTGATTGATGCACGAGCTTGCTGGGAAAAGAGTGGAACATTCTCCGTCTGCCCCGTTTTCCAAGTGCTGGTTTTCCTGATGGAATATTTAAATATGCTTTCAGAGCAAAAAAAGTGCTGCTGGTTTTGAAGTCAAAAATGGGAACACACATAGAGGCGGGGTGTTTATGGGTCTGTAAGTAGTAATAATGTTTACAGTACACTGACCACCTCCAGGGACCAAGTGTCAATCTGAGTTTATGAGCCCCCCCCCACCTCTATCAGTGTATGTGTGTGTGTGTGTGTGTGTCTAGCGGGGACATGACTCGTCTGAGCGGGAGCGTGTCATCTCTGCACTCACCGTCACCGAGGTGATTGACAGCAGAACTAATTCCGCGTTTATCACCCATGGTGGATTGACAGATGTGTGCGATGTACACACAAACGGCGCTTACAGAAGGACACCGAGCAGGAGGCCTGAAACACCACACAAGATGGTATAGCAAAGACGGGTACACACTACAGCACTTGATGTCACAAACACACAGTAGATGCTATTATTTGTTGTGCAGACTCTTTCACACTGAGCAAATTGATTCCTTCTTTCTCTTCAAGTAATACAGTATACGCATCATACAGACAAACATCTCTTTCCTTCTTATTCCTATAAATCACTTTTTCTATGTATTTCAAGTTCAAGGCCACAGGAAAGCACATTGCATGGGAGGTTGCAGACATGCACGTCTACAAATGCTTTATGTAAGCATTATCATGATGTCATAATTAGCTCATTCATTTGATTTAATTCCACAATGACTTCTCAAGGGGGGCTATATGGAGAGTTATACCATCTCGGTTATTCGTAATCAGAAGTGACACAAGAGGCGACCAAAATGTTCAAATGAACTTTCATGAAATGAAAACACGCTGTGAGGGGGTTAAAGTTCTAAAACGAAAACACGGACAACACGGTGGTAGCGACCCGTCAATCACAAGGTAGCCCGCCCTAAAGCATCCCCTGCTTTATTGTCTATTTGACTCTAAATGGGACCATAATTTACAAAATGAACATCATGCTGTATTGAAGAAGACTTGAAACTAGCAATTGAGACCATAAACTCATGTTTACAGTGTTTACTGAGGTAATAAATAAGTGAGAAGTAGGGTCATTTTCTCATAGACTTCTATGCAAACAGACTTCTTTTAGCAACCAGAGGAGTCGCCCCCTGCTGGCTGTTAGAAAGAATGCAAGATCACTTCAGCATTGGCTTCACTTTTCCGACCCCGGAATTGCTCACTGTGTTACACGCGGCCTCCATTTACTTCAATTCATCAAGACTTTTCTTCGTTTTTGATTCTTTGTTCACTATAGGAGCCAAGCGAGAAAAAGTTTTCTTCAAGAATTCAAGGTAACACGGGGTGAGTAACTGATATACAAATAGTCATTTTGTGTGTGAAGTATTCCTTTATACATGAAACAATCACATCTCTTCTTTGAAAATACCAACCACACCTACGTTCAAGGAATTTGATTCTAATGACAAGTACTTTCTGTGTAGCCAAACTGCTGGTTAAACTATTAAAACTCATCAATGAGCCACACTGCTTCACTGGCTGGCGTGTTCCTTATGACCGTGAACACAGGTACTTTGTTTTATTTTGAGTCCATCCCACAGACATGGTCCTGCTGTAAACGTCCACCAGAGCACCAAATGTGCATCATTT
Organism: Sebastiscus tertius; assembly: GCA_916701665.1. NCBI lineage: Eukaryota > Metazoa > Chordata > Actinopteri > Perciformes > Sebastidae > Sebastiscus > Sebastiscus tertius. The sequence goes on along the minus strand of CAKAOH010021631.1, from coordinate 22,760 downwards.
CGTGGCTGAAAATAACCCCCGACTGTGAAGGCTCATGCACACCTTCATTTTCTTGCAGACAGGTGCATAGGAGGAAATGTCCATAGGCAAGAGAAGAGAGGATTCCGGCACGCTGTCTTTTTACTACCTTTTTCCTCTACGATGAAGGTCTAACCGGGTTCCCACTCTTTTCTAGAGATCATTTCCACTGATGATCTAGCTGGTATGACAGATAGGGATCGCAGCATACACTAATATGGTCCTCGAGTCGGATTTAAAAAGACATGCAGTCGATCTCTTACATGCTTGTCAACTTTAGCAACTGAAACAAACAACAAATTCAACATTATTCAACCATTTAAAACAAGTTGGGAAGAAAACAACATGCCATCCAACTAGGTTTGCTGTGGTAGTCGGCGTTACCAGTGTCACACGGTGGTCGGGCACACACTGATTACATCACGTACCCACCGCCTGCTGCTTTTTTTTTTTTTTTTACAGAAATAAAACCCATTT